>JARQZK010002195.1:345000-375000 GCA_030704885.1 Cynegetis impunctata | reverse complement strand
TAATACTATAAGTACATCAAAAACATCCGGACGCCCTGCTGCGTAGCACTAAGAACGATAAAACCCCTCGGCGCATGTGCATGTCGTAATGCCTGACAAGTCTATCGCAGATCATTTTTCCTCATGGTGACTATATCGAAAAATGTATAGTATTTGAGATATAATCAAAATTTTAAGTGAAATTCATATTTTTTACTAATATTTTTATTTCTAGGTGGCGCCACGTCAATATTTTTTGAATGTATTATATAAATTAAAAAACTACACATTAAATGCTATCATTTCATTTCATTATTGTGAAACTCGGTTTAGGTTTAAGATTTTTAGATAGCACCACATGTCTATGGACAAAAAATCTAAAAAACGCTCTAATTTTTTTATTCTTCGTGGGAAAAAATTGTTGAAAACACTTTTCTAATGAAATCATATGTGTTTTATCGATATCCGTTGGAGTTTTTAAAATTGGACCAGCTACTAACTTTTTGTCGTGATACTATAACCCCTTAGCTTCGCCTTTTGGGTAATAATCAGGTTATACATCGATAACTTGTTGCATAATTACAAAAAGTGTCAGTTTGACAGCCTAAATCAGGGGTGCTCAAACGGTCGATCGCGGAAACTTTCAGAGTCGATCGCGAGGCGCATGGCAGCACAGTGTTTCTGAAGTGCAAAAAATTAATTTGTTTCTTATTTAGTAACATTAAGTTGGTCGATCGCTTTTCATCTAAATATTTTTTGGTAGATCGCCAGCACTGTAAGTCTGAGCACCCCTGGCCTAAATAATCCGACCGCGAAGCGGGAGGATTTTTTTGTCAAACTGGCACGATTTGTAATTATGTAGGAAGTTTGAGATGTATAACCGTATTTATTTTGAAGTACGCATTGTATTTGATACGATTTTTTAAAGAGTAAATTAAGTAAAAATCTCCGAATCGACTCATTTTTGAACAGTTATTGATAAACGTCAACATTTGACGGTCCTGTTAGTTTCCGATTGGTAGAGTTACTCTATGTATTAGTTTGAATGTATTTGTGGAATTCTGGACCTCCATTGTCTATAAAAATATATCTGAAACAAAAATAAAAGAAATAAAAGAAAAGAAAAGAAAATAAAAGGAAAGAAAAGAAAAGAAAAGAAAAGAAAAGAAAAGAAAAGAAAAGAAGAGAAGAGAAGAGAAGAGAAGAGAAGAGAAAAGAAAAGAAAAGAAAAGAAAAGAAAAGAAAAGAAAAGAAAAGAAAAGAAAAGAAAAGAAAAGAAAAGAAAAGAAAAGAAAAGAAAAGAAAAGAAAAGAAAAGAAAAGAAAAGAAAAGAAAAGAAAAGAAAAGAAAAGAAAAGAAAAGAAAAGAAAAGAAAAGAAAAGAAAAGAAAAGAAAAGAAAAGAAAAGAAAAGAAAAGAAAAGAAAAGAAAAGAAAAGAAAAGAAAAGAAAAGAAAAGAAAAGAAAAGAAAAGAAAAGAAAAGAAAAGAAAAGAAAAGAAAAGAAAAGAAAAGAAAAGAAAAGAAAAGAAAAGAAAAGAAAAGAAAAGAAAAGAAAAGAAAAGAAAATTTGATTAGTAAATGGCAAGAAAAGAAAATAGCTGAAAAATTAAATTCAATGAATTAGTAGTATCTGAAAAAAGAAATGAAATGAGATTAATAAATAATAAGTTGGAAAATGGTGAAAATATAAAATTATACACAATTAATATACACGACGTTTCGGTTAGTTGGGTATCTCTAACCGTTCTCAAGTGTAAACTGATTATCAGAGTTTGGATTGATCTTTATGTACTCCCTTGATCCGTCGTGCCGTGTTGGGCGTCTCGCCCAATGGGAGAGACGCCCAACACGGCACGACTGATCAAGGGAGTATATAAAGATCAATCCAGATATTATCGAAATTATACAAGGCAACTTAACTAAATTGATCGTTCTAATTGGTTGAAATTATATGAAAAATATAATCAGTAGTAATACTATAATTACTTCAAAATAATCAGGTTATAAATCGATAACTTGTTGCATAATTACAAAGAGTGTCAGTTTGACAGTCTAAATAATCCTACCGCGAAGCGGAAGGATTATTCTGTCAAACTGGCACGATTTGTAATTATGCAGGAAGTTTGAGATGTATAACCGTATTTATTTTGAAATACGTATTGTATTTGATAAGATTATTTATTGAATAAATTAATAAAAATCTCTGAATCGACTCTTTTTGAACAGTTATTGATAATCGTCAAAATTGGACGGTCCTGTTAGTTTCCGATTGATAGATTCACTCTATGTATAATCAGGTATTATCGAAATTATACTAGGTAACTTAACTGAATTGATCGTTCTGATTGGTTGAAAATTATACGAAAAACATAATCAGTAGTGATACACTAAGTACTTCAAAATAATCAGGTTATACATCGATAACTTGTTGCATAATTACAAAGAGTGTCAGTTTGACAGTTTAAAAAATGGTAGGTAGGTTTTCTCCCGCGAAGGGCAAAAATAGCAAAAAAGAAACTTAGCGGAGGCAGATTTTCTTTTCTGGAATTTTTCAAATACATTTCACTCATTACCAGAATTCCAATCTTATCTCTATTTTTCCTGAACAGTTGAATTCTATTTAAACTCAATAATGTCCAAAAATTGATTTGTTTACTATGGAAATATATATGTCAATCTTCGAAATAATCGACGTATGACTTGTTATTAAAATCTATTATAGAATTCAATATATAGTATTATATTTAACAAATAATAGTAAAAATATTTTACCTGAGCTATCCTATCATTGTATCTAGTCATAGCGCAGAAAAACTCGTAACCAACACCGTGTTCTGGTAGATTGCATTTCTCGTGATCCTTTATTATGTAAGGATGATTTTCCTCAACATCTAAAGAAGAAAATTTATATTAGTTCACCTTCATAACGTTTTAATTGCGATATTTTGAATGTAGTTATAGGCACTTGATTTTCTTTACATACACTCAGAAATGCTGAAATTATTTTCATCCCATTTCTGCCATATATATGATAAAATATATTGGTACTTATACTTTCTTAATAAGTTTATTGTGACAGTGAAATTAATCCTGACAAACTATTAATGAAGAACAAAAATACTTCCTAATAAATTATGTGCCTAATGTGAGTAGCAAAATTTGTACAGATTATCTAAAAATAACGTTAAAACAATTTGTACAAATAAAAGAAACTTGAAGTCATTCTTGGTCAATAAAAAAGAAAAATCTAACATCGGAGAAAACAGTGGTGTTTACAAAATATTTTGCGACGAATGTCCTGCTTTCTATATTGGACAGACAGGATGGAATATAAATATTCGCGTTGAAGAACATAGAAGGTCAATTTTACAAAGCAGAAATACCACTGGCTTCTCTGAACATTGTATAAAATTCAATCACTTCCTGGATTTCAACAAAACCAAGTTGTTACATTCAGGTAACAAAGGAAAGCGCCTTGACCTTCTTGAAATTCTCGAAATAAGTTCCGCCCATAATGGTCAATTGCCCCTTGTAAACGAACAGATTGATTTTCAGGTATCACCTTTGCTTTTATCTGTAGTCAGTCTCGATAATGAGTTCATAACTCGAAACATGTCGACTTTTCGTTACTGCTAAATACAGTATCTAAATATTTTTTTTTATTGTGAAACATAAGTCAAGTAGTTTTTATTTTAAAGTTTATACTTTATTCTTTATGATGTTTCACCAAGTGATGTGCGAGAATGCAATCTCAGTTACTGACAATATAGTGTAAAATTGGACACTTCATTTCAAATCGTACCAATTCTTTCGAAAAATAGGTACGATGCCATTAAAAAACAATTAAGTGATTCAATATAAGTTGAATTCTTCTAATTGAAAAAAAGAAAACCATGGAGTATTGAAAAAATTGTATTTTTCAATACGTCATTGTTTTACTCTGTATATAAAAAAAAACTCTATAGCAGCGAGCTGCATTAGAAAAGCAGGTTTTCAAAACGTATCCAATTCAAAAAAATTTATTCATTCAATTATGATTTTTGTTCCAAATCCAACAAACGAAAATTTCTTCCTCTATCATGTAAACAATTTTTTTTAGCAATTTATATCGAAATAAATACCATCAAAGATAATATCATACGAAACTACGTACGTACAAAGTTTCAACCCTATGGTCCCAAAATTGCGCCTTCTATCGTGTAAACAAGATTTATTTCCTCTCCTGGGGAGGGGGGGCAACCCCCCAAGCAATTCATACCAAAACAAATCTTATCCAAGATATCATACGAGACTACCTATTTACAAACTATCAACTCTATTTCCTCAAAATTGCGTCCTTTATCGTGTGAACAAGATTTATTCCTTCCCCCAGGGGGTCAACCTCCAACCACTCCAAACGACAAACAATCCCATCTGAGATATCATACGAAACTAGCTATTTACAAACTCTCAACTCTATTGCTAAAAAATAGCGCCATTTATCGTGTAAAGAAGATTTATCTATATATATATATATATATATATATATATATATATATATATATATATATATATATATATATATATATATATATATATAGGTAATAGACGTCATCTACAGAATAAAATCCCTCAAATGGCAATGGGCAGGGCACCTAGCGAGAAGGATCGACAATAGATGGACCATAAGGACAACACAGTGGTACCCAAGAGGCGTCAAAAGGCCAAAGAGGCGCCCCAATATAAGATGGGATTATGATATCAGGAAAGAAGCAGGAACAAACTGGTATCAAGCTGCTCAACAACGTAATACATGGGCAGGAATGAAGGAAGGATATGCGAGGAGGCTGCACCGTACTTGACGGTAGACCATAGCTGCATATGATGATGATGATGATATATATATATATATATATATATATATATATATATATATATATATATATATATACATACATACATATATATATATATATATATATATATATATATATATATATATATACATATATATATATATATATATATATATATATATATATATATATATATATATATATATATATATATATATATATATATATATATATATATATATATATAGAGAGCGAGAGAGAGAGAGAGATATGAAATTGAGTTTTTGGTGCCAAGCATCATAAAAAGTCAAGAAACGAAAAAATATCTTGGTCCTAGGTCCAACTTTGCTAATCGCACCCATTTTAATAAGCAGGTTTTCAAAGCGAAATCCTGCTAAAAACAAATACAACATTCTTCTCAGAAATATATGAATTAATTTACGTAATCAGAATTTTATTTATTTGTTAATTTACTTTCATTTCAACCTATATTCTTGTAAACAAACAACTATAATATTTCATCTACTTGGAAATATTAATTAGGCCAAGCTACAGAGATTTTTTCATGTAAAAAGAGTTAGAAGAAAACCAGTTCCGCCACTGTTTGTAAGATAGTTCCATATGATATAGTGATATGTTTTTCACTCGACTTTATCATTTATAACTTTGTTATTAACAATTTTATGCAAAAAATCGCGTTCTTTTTAGTTTTTTGCTTATCAAACTGAAACTATCAGAGTAATCGTAATTCTGACTTATTGTAGAAAATGAAAAGACGAAGAAAATGAGAGGTCGGACGACTCGATCAGACCCTTAGTTTGAGAGAAAATGCCGAGTTATGAATTTTTGAAAAAACTTTATTTTTGGTGGTTTTTCCAATTTCCTCTCAAACTGAAGGTCTGCTCGAGTCGTCCGACCTCTCATTTTCTTCTTTTTTTCATTTTCTACAATTAGCCTATTGACACCATTACGATTACTTCGATAGTTTCAGTTTGATGAGCAAAAAACTAAAAATAACGCGATTTTTTGCAGAAAATTGTTAATAACAAAGTTACAAATAATAAAGTCGAGTGAAAAACATATCACTATATCATATAGAACTATTTGACAAACAATAGCGGAGTTGGTTTTCTTCTAACACTTTTTACACAAAATGCTCATTCTAAATCTCTGTAGCTTGGCCTAAATATGTTCTTACCATAAAATATCATCAAATGACATTTCGACATAAAATCTTTATTCTGTCATTTTGAACTAATTTCATATATTAATGACTTCTGTCAAAAGTGTAAATCGGTTGACAAAGGAAAATAACGTGGAATTTTTCAAAAGAAACAAATCATAGTTTTGTTTAACATAACGTAGATGTGACTAATTTCAAATTTCAAGCTGTCTTCTTTCTAGGTTACCCACCGAACAATTACCTAAACCTAAAATATTTTTATAGTACAGCAACAAACCACATTTTACCTTCATAAACTGTGAATATTGAATATGAAGTAATCATCCTCTGCTTAGTATATATTTTGATTTGGATAGTAACATGCGCACAAGGGAAAGAATATGAATTGGTCTCAAAACCTTACCTTGAGGAATCCCTGGTTCCCCTGAACTTTCTTTTGGTATCTCGAAACTACGGCTACATTTTTGATTGAGAAATACGGAATTTTTGGCAGGCGAACATACTACAATCTTCTTATTTTTACTCTTATCTACAATTTTCTTCTTGTATTTTCCGCAGTAACATGCATTCTTTTTGATATTCACTTTCTTTTTATTACGGTCCAGAGGATCTTCATCCGCCTGCATACAGCAACTCTTTCTCTTGATTAGTGCAGGTTTAGGAATACTTTTTGTTCTGCTGGTACTACGAGGGTCAAGCGGTATCAAAAAATTTTCACCTACTGAAACTAATTGTTTTCTGACTTTCTCGACAGTTAGGCATAAATCATTGAACCTCACCATGTCGTCATGAGAAAATTTAAGCTTTTGCTTCGCTTCTCTTATAGCTGCCATCGTCAGTTCAGCACATTCGAGCATATATTTCATCATTTCCATCCACAGTTCTACTTCAGGTGATGTTTGTAGAGGAACATCAGAAGGTTCTTTTTTTTCTTTGCAGCAAGACATTTCTCTGTTTTTGTGGGATTATTCGGCGTATTTTTTTTTATGAAGGTCGATACAAGAATTTTGAGTGACAGTTATGAAATGAACTATGATCATGTGGATACGAAAATTATATTTTTTTTATAGTTATGAAAATCCTCTATGAAATTGGTCATATCAGTAATAATAATGTTAAATATTCTTGTGAGAAATATAGAAATCTAATTTTGGAAATAAGTAGAATATTGTAAACAAAAATTCAATTTTTTAAATTATATAGAAATCATGGAAATCTTTCTCTTTCAGAAGTTTTGATATGGTCCCGAATTTTGTGACGAAATATAAACTTCCCAATAAAGCATCAATCGCCTATTAATATCAAGTAAGAATATATTCATATATATATATATATATATATATATATATATATCTACACATATATATATATATATATATATATATATATATATATATATATATATATATATATATATATATATAGAAAAAGTAGAGCAAATTAATCGGTATAGTCCGCTTATATGGAAGCAGCCGTTGACACGTGTTTCGGACTCTTTGGTCCTCATCAGATCGGCGTAGCCAAGCATTGGATTGAAAACTTGGAGATGAAAATAGTCCGAAACACGTGTCAACGGCTGCTTCCATATAAGCGGGCTATACCGATAATTCTGCTCTACTTGTTTAATATTTTTCCCGCGACTAATTTCTTTGTTGTTATATATATATATATACATATATATATATATATATATATATATATATATATATATATATATATATATATATAAATATATATATATATATATTATATATATATATATAATATATTTATATATATATATATAAATATATATATATATATATATATATATATATAAATATATATATATATATATATATATATATATATATATATATATATATATATATATATATATATATATATATATATATATATATATATATATATATATATATATATATACATATATATATATATATTTATATATATATATATATAGTACGAAATAAGTACGCATTTTGTTATGGTAGATAGAGTACAGTAGGACAATCACTTTTTACATGGATACATGTGCCGGCAAACGTCTCGTTAAGAAAATACAGTGTTGAAATTTTCGGAAAAATTCTGACTTTTTGCCTTTAGATTCAAAATGCCTTAAGCTATTTCGTTTAAATTTGCAGGGAATATTTGCGATGTTCTCAAGCAACTTTCTAAAAAATCCATTTGAGTTCCACTTTTCCAGGACCGGACCTAGAGCGACTCTTATTATTTTGAAAGAAAAATGGAGTACGCCTCTGGGTTTTTTGACAAACTAAAAATTGTTTTTTGATTTCATGTTTAATTTTGAAGAGAAAACGTTTTTTGAGTTTGTCTTGTTCGATGCGAAGTTTACGAGATAAAAAATAAAAATCAATGCATTGTTTGGAAACTGTTGTTGTTCTATACACTTCACACTGTTCAATGAAAATTATGCAATAACGACGTTAGAAAGTTTATGTCAAAAAACGAAATCGCTCGAGGTTTTTTGAATTTAGAGGCAAAAAGTCAAAATTGTCAGAAAAAACAACACTGTATTTTTTCAACGACACATTTGAGGAACTATGCAAAAAGTTATTGTCCTACTGTACGCTGCGTCATAACAAAATGCGCTTTTATTTTGGACATGTAGATATATATATATATATATATATATATATATATATATATATATATATATATATATATATATATAGATTAATATAGACATATCATATATCGGTGCAAGACAAAAATATTTCAATTCAATATTTTCTGTTATTCATTTTCGACAGAATGAAGATCATAGAAAAAAGTATCACTATGGGAAATACTCCAAATCTTACTAATAGATAAGCCATAACCAAATTTTCGTATAACATTTGTGTTTTCCCTGAGAGTAGGTTAGATCGGTGCAAAATAAATCAGGACGGCCGTGATACCAGACCGGATGTGCTAAAACGGATGTGGCGTGCTCTGTTCGGACACGCAGACTCTCCATTGGCGCTTTCATTTATAACAAGTCACTTTTGATTGAATAGCCTAATAGCATCTGAGGCGTTGGTTGATATGTTCTGAACATGAGTAATGATTCAAAAAAAGAAATTAGGAAAAGGTCAACTCCAAATATATGTATGACTTTTCTTTGTAAAATCTTTATTCAAGGAAATGGAAACTGCGGTGGAATATATTTGGAACACTTCAAAAAATAGATAATCATTATAAATATATATATATATATATATATATATATATATATATATATATATTTATATATATTATATATATATATATATAGGTATATATATATATATATATATATATATATATATATATATATATATATATATATATAAATACCAAACTTACAATTATAGTGGAATTTTAAAATAATCTTAATTGACTCAATGATAATTTGGTGACCAAAATTGAGTATTATAAAAAAAATTGAGTCTTATAAAAATCCTGATCTATCGAATAATAATCTGGTGATCAAATTGCAATGAAATGTAGTGTTATAAAAATCCTACTATACCCAATGATAATCTGGTGTTCAAAGTGCTATAATAATCCTTATTTACCCAATGATAATTAAGTAACTAGAATTGCAATAAAATGTAGAGTTATAACAATCCTAATCCAGCCAATAATAATCTGTTGACCAAATTGTAATGAAATGAAGTGTAATAACAATCCTAATATACCCAATGATAATCTAGTGACCAAAATTGTAATAAAATGGAGAGTTTTAACAATTTTATTTTAATCTACCCAGTAATAATCTGGTGACCAAATTGCAATAAAATACAGTTTATAATAATCCTAATCTACTCAATGATAATCTGGTAACCAAAATTGTAATAAAAATTGAGAGTTCTAACAATTTAATTTCAATCTACCCAATAATAATCTGGTAACTAAATTGTAAAAAAATTGAGTTTCATAATAATCCTAATCTACTCAATGATAAATCTGGTGACCAAAATTGTAATAAAATGGAGTTTTATAATAATCCTAATGTACCCAATGATAATCTGGTGTCCAAAATTGCAATGACAGTGGAATTTTACAGCAATCTAAATCCGTTCGATAAAAATCTAGTAAAAAAAATTAAAATATCAGTAGAATTTTATAACAAATCAAATCTAGTCGATGATATTATAGTGACCAAAACCGAAATCGTAATCACAGTGGAGAGTTATAACAAACTCAAAGTGCCTGATGATGATCTATTCAGCGAAATTGAAATCGACAATTTGTATCATTAAATGTAACAGAATGTGCCTAATTTCATAATTTCTAAAATAGTTGGAGTGATATTAAGTAGGTACCTTAAAGTAGGTATGTTGAATAATTATATTTGTCCACGACTGTACTATAAATCATTCATTATACGTGTGCTTACTGAAGTACAATTGTACCTATTAATCACTAGTGAATAATGATGATAATACACTACATGACGTCACACTCAAAACGTATGGCCAAACATGAGACTATCATTCACATTGTTAGGATAGTATTGTTATTAGATTTTTAAGTTTTATGTAACTAAGTTAACTGTAAATTCAATGCCTTCGTTTATTTTCAATAATTGTTCTGTTAATATTAATATAAATGAATGCAAAATTATCTATTTCATTTTCATCAGAGTGAAAGAAAGGAATGGAATCGATGTCAAGTGAAATAGTTGACGTTTACGTGAGTATGCAGTTTTCAGTGAACACAGAAAATGTTATGTCAACGCTTTTGATAACTATTTTTATTGGGAAAACATAATAAGCGATACCTCCCCTACCGGTGTCGAATATTACTAGAGCATGGGAGATAGATTGCTTTGTTTACATCTGTTTACGTGTATTCTATATGAGAAGTTGTTGAGTTTTAATTGCATTTTGGATCGTTTACAAACGTTCAGAAGAGATGAATCACTATTGTTGTGTATTCTATTGTTCATCTGGGGCAAAAAAAAACCGAATATAGCTTACATACCTCTCCTAAAGCTGGACAATTCAAAGTTGCATTCCAAACAAAGTTGGGAAACAAGGAAATGATGGACAGAAGAAAGGTGTGGATTCATAACTTGAAGATTGAAAAAAAATGTCTGAACAAAAGAGAGTTATTCTTTACAGTTTACTGAGAATAATTATTTTCCCTGCAGTGAGTTTGTGAATTTTTCCATATAGAATTATTAATGATGTGCAATTTTCAGCTAACCGAAAACGTAGAGTTTTTGAAGTCCAATGCTATTCCAACGAAAAATCTTCCACTTTTATCGGAATCTGAACCTGGGCCATCATCCAGAGATTCTAGATTATTGTATTTTCTTTCATGTAACAACCAGAGATACTATTAAAATAATAATAACAAATGATGTTTATTTGCACAACCAAAATAACAGTTTATCATAACATCAAGAATATGAAATAAATCTGGACTCTATAGCTAGGTAAAAACTAAAATATTCAATTATATAATCAGGAAAACAGAGATTCTATCAAAAAACCAGACTCTCTGAAGTCCACCATAGTTTTAGGATAGCTGTTATACGTCAGGAAAATTCAAAAAATATAATAACTTATTACGTTCAAACCATTCAAGCAGAGTATTCATTAATTCTTCTTTTATTTCATGTTGTTTCTTCCAGTTTTGCTGGTAAGTACTTAGTTTCGTCCATTATACTCAAAAATTCTTCAGTTCGTAATGAAAATAGACATGTCAGAGATGTTTTCTTGAAAGTTTTTTTATTTTTTAAATAAATAGGTGTTTCATCATACAGCCTTTCCATGAGGTATACATAGTTCCTTCAACCAATTAATTTATTGGTCCTCTACTTTATTTTATTATTGATTTTCATGTTCAATGATAAAAACTCAGTGTAAATTTCAACTTGATGTGGGTAGGTTATCTACTGTTGAACAGAGATAATATTGTCCTCAATCGAAACACAATGAACCACTAGTAAATACGTCCAAAAAAACACAAATTACGAAGCTAAACGTTCGAAAACTTAAAATTAAATGAGCGTAAATACCACTACCAATCAATGTAAACAAACAGCTAATCTCCCATGCTGTAGTACCGATATTAGCCGTTTCGGCGCTACGATCTTAATTTCGAACGCCAATTGTTGAAAATGCAGATTATTACTAATTTTTTTGAGGAAATTTGGAAGACTTGTATTGGTAATATCTTGTTGATTACTAGCACTGAAAACATCTTCTCCCTATATCAGTTATAAAACCCTGAAATACTCCGAGAATTGTTCATACAAACTGTGTCAACGACTGCATATTAACATCAATCACCCGTTCCATTTGTCATCTGAATAGAAATTCATTCTGACCATAAAAATCACTCGCTTCCAATTGTAATTCAGGGTAAGTAAATCGATGGAAATCTGCATAAAAAATTGAAAATTGAAATGAGAATTTTCATTTGGAATTCGAAAGAAGATTAAATATTTGCGTGCGGTTTCCCATTCATAAAGTCACAAAGAACTCAACTTTTGTGGATCAGAACACCCTACGACTTAGTGGGGATGGAGCAACCCCTTGAATACCATGAAATCCTGAACAGCAGGGATTCGCTGAAATAGTCAGTATGAAAACTAAGGTGGTACGCTGAAGTCTGAAACAGACCCCGTGTTCTAGATATTTTATCAAGATGAACTATCTGCTAAGGTTGATTTTCCGCGTATACGCTTGAACTTTAGTTACGGGAACTTTTGTTCAAATATTTTATTCGCCAGTAGTTCTAATTTCACGAATAGAGTATTTTTTGAACTTTTGGGAACTTAGTTATACTAAATGCGCGAAGAGATAACTTAGATAATGTCAACTGTTGGTGGTAAAAAGGGTGGGAAAGGAGCCCCAAAAAATAATAATGATAAGAAAGAAACAAATGATTCTGGTAAGTTATTCATTAAGAATAAGAATAAGAAATTTATTGATCCAAATGGCTGTTATACAACGTGTTATGCATAATACAGATAGGATAAGTCAAAAGATTATACAAACAAAAAAAACAGGATAGAATAACAAAGCAAATAAAAAAACATACATAACAAAAAATACTTTATGGGATCAGAAACCTATGATAATGCTACATTTATCACAAAACTCATTAAGTGAATAAAAAGAATACCGTATTAAGAAGTGCTTAATTTTCCGCTTAAAAATAGAGATAGTTCTAGCCTGCTTGATCTCTGTAGGCAAATTATTAAAATATTTTGGCCCAGCATAACTAAGACACTTTCAGTAATAAAAGTGATTAAAGTGTGGTATTTTAAAATCATGTCTTTTTCGAGTATTATATTGATGATTTTCACCATTCAATACAAAAATATCTCTTTTTACATAGACGTAACACAACAATTTATGAAGATATATACCAACAACAGTTAATTTAAAATTAACTCTTTTCGCTAAACTCGAGAAATACAAGCGATTGTTATGTATGATACGTTTTATAAGAAAATCATTATTTTAAGAAAAATACAAATATGTTATTAGAAAAAAACATGTTTGATTCTAACGATTATTATACATCTATGACGCAGCGTTTCGCCACTCGGTTGCTTCATCAGATAGGACTGAATATTAAATTTTTGATATTAGGATTAAATGAATTTTAGAACCAAAAACAAAGCAAGACAACAAGAATTTGAGTAATGGAGTGATACATAGGTAATCCTCCAAGAAAACTTTAAATATTTTCAGCATGGGGATATTTACTTGTTTGTTCAATAACTGATCAGAGTTATCAAATCTTTTTTTTAATTGAAGTAACATTCACTTGATGGAAATTCATATTAAGTAATAAAAACACGTTTGTTAAAACTTAATCTTCACTATGTTTACATTAAATGACAATTGTTCCGACAATATAGTGTCTTCATCAGATTTAGTTACAAAATGATTCTCAAAATATATTATAGTTGTTATATATTTTTTGAAATTTTCTGCTAATAAGTATTAATAACAGCGGATTGTATTTATGATTCCCAGAACGGAATAATAGGTATTTTTTTATTTGGAGTGGTTAACTATTATGAAGTTTCAAATAACAGGTTTAACGAAGGTGTTTTACTAGGAGCAGTTTGCTCCATAGATTGTTTTATAGAGATAACTCCCAGGATCTATTCCTGCAAAACCATGCCATTAAAATAGTCGATTCTGTTAGATTTTCAGGCCTCTTTATCGACAACCCACTGAACAAGAAACATCATAAGTCTATTTTGTGATGTTCTTTTTAGAGACTTTTCGTGATGTTTATTCAAAACGTTAAAAAGATATCTCCTAAATGTTTAAATTTTATAACCAACTTCATTAACATCCATGTTATGTAATTAAAACATATTTTAGTTGTACATAATACTACTTGAATTCGCAGTGATATACACATTCTATGAACTTCTTTTCAGCAACTTCTTTGAGGAAACATCCATACGATGTTAATTTGTATAGGTCTCACTAATGTTTTATACAGAACATTACTGCAATATTACAAATTAACATGTTTCTGAGATGATCACATTTTGTAGTTACTTTTACAACTTTCGAACTACTCTTCAGTAACTTCCTGCGACTGGGTGAGCTGTTTGAATGATGTATTCATAAAATTATAAAGAAGAAGAAAACAGAAGACGAAAAAACAATGACAAGCATGATATATGGCGGATCGTGGCGTGTAAGAGTAGAGTTTACGGACCTTGTTATAAGTGGTGGCAGCGTCGTTTTCAGTTTCGCGGTTTTATTTCAGTAAAAGCATTTTCTTGTTATAATGGACGAAGAGTTATCGGTAAGTACTTATTCCAAAATCATAATTATTAAAACTTAAATATACTCATTTTAATACTTTAATCGGCTATTCAACATTGAAATTCCGGGTGGAGGGATATACCGTTGATATACCGTAACGTTTCGTAAAGTTTTGATAGTTTGAAATTTTTAAAGTTTTAATATTAAAGAATTATTCTAATGAATATTTTGTAAACCAGCTATAAGGTATCAGTAATCTTTATCAATTCAGTTTTAAATCGTGTTACGTATAGCAACTACAGCTTGATATATACAGTTGCACACAAATTCAATTTTTGTTAAGATGTGTCATATATCACTTTCCACACTTGTTATGTAATATGCTTACACTATTATATTTTTTTAGGTTGGATTCCCGGACAGGATATTTGTTTTTAGGTTGGATTTCTTTTTCTGGACAAGATATTTATTTTAAGGCTGGATTTGTTTTATTTTTATTTTCAGTGTTCTATTTATTCATAGTTAATATACTATTTAAATCTTCTATTGCTTTTTTATTTTAAATGTACAGGGTGAACAACTAAGAACGGCTGTAGGCCACATCTCAGAAAAGAATATTGATACAAATAAAAAGAATTACCTTTTGGAAAAAAAAAATCGCCAGAAAATATTTATGAGTTTCTAAAATATCCACTAGGGGTGGAATGAGCACTCGAAATCATAATACTGTGATTATCTCCAAAAAAGACATATACCAAAAGGTGACCTAAAACTTTTGAAATCTTCATGATTGTATATTTAGGATACCTTTATAGTTTTTCTTTCTTGGTGATAATCACCTTATTATATGTTTTAAGTGTTCTTTCCATTCCCTATCGGATATTTTAGTAACACAAAAATATTTTTAAGGTTCATTTTCCTTGAGGTATTTTTTTAAATTTGAATCATGATTCTTTTTGGAGATATGGCCGGCAGCCGGCGTTTTTAGTTGTTCACCGTGTATTTGCTGAAACATCTATAGGATGTAATCTAGAATGTTTGAGGTATATTATTTAGAGGTTTAAGTAATATCCATACAACATCTAAAAGAATATACTAATCGTTTTTGAAATGTTGCATTCAGTTCATTGGTAAGATGTTGTTTCATCGACATTGCATCAACATGTACTAGATGTTAAAAGGCATTTCTGAATGTAACAGAAATGTTGCTTTTAGTTCATTATAAAGACTTCCTTTTGAGGAAGTTCTAGTAACATCACAGTAATGTAAAAAGGTAGCGCTTTAACATCGCTGAGAAGTTCAGTTGTAACATCACAAAAGTTAACAGCCCTAAGCTGGGCATAAGCGGTTGTGAAGATGTGCATGTGATGAAAACAAGAGGAAAAAAGGTAAGAACATTAGCACAATGTGATGTTAAATTAACGTGACTGTAACAATTATTTGCATAGTGGGAATAATCTCAAATTTTCACAGCATGTGCATGTCTTAGCTAAAAAATTATCATCGGCCTGTTTCGCCATTAAATCCATCTCAAGTGAATCAGATACGGCATCTACAAGAATTGCCTATTTTGCATTGTTCGAATCTCATCTTCGTTATGGTCTTCCCTTCTGGGGTTCATGTTATTCTTCACAACTTGACACCATTCTCAAACTGCAGAAAAGAGCAATTCTTTACATGTTTGCACTGAAGAATAGGGCTCATTGCAAACCTTATTTCAAGAAAAATGGAATTTTGACGCTTCCTCCTTTATATTTACTTGAATCTGTGTGCTTGATTCATAAGTATTTTCATGCCGTATCCTTGGTGTCAGAGCACGGGTATTCCACCAGATCTTCGGGACGTCATGTTCACCTCCCTATTCCTTCCACTAAATCAACAACAAAGTCCATCATTTACAATGCTAAGAAAATTCTTTCCAGAGGAATTAAAATCTTCAACTTCCTTGACCAATTTTCGGAAACGAACTAAATCTTATTTTTTTGATAGACCGTATTACTCTATAGAGGACTACTATTCTAAGCTTTGATTGATCGAAATGACCAAATTGAATAACACAGGCATCAGCTTCCATTGAGGAGGATTTGACACTGTCGGTTCTATTGTAAAGTTTGTATATATTTTGTATAGAAATATGGTGTTATTTTTATTTCTAGGTATTACATTGTTTAGTTTGTATACTTTTTGATTGATGTGTGTTTATTTTTATGTTTTAAATTGTTTATTTACTATTTTTCTCGCTTTGTCATCAAAGTGTATAATTTTAAGACAATAAAGCATATTTTGATTTGATCAGTATTCCCCTATCTGAAGAAAATTTCAAAAAAGAGCTTGATTTTATCAAACAAATAGCCCATAACAATAGATCTTCTTCTTGTGGTGCCGTACCCGGTTTAGGGTGTGGCGACCTCTCTACAACTACTCGTGCTGTGCGTAATACAGCGATACACGAATAGAAGGGACCTACAGTTTAACGACGGTTCCGAACGTCTTTACAGAGAGGCTTTACTAGGCAGAATACTGCTCGGTGGTTTGCCATTGCCTTCCAAGAGGTGGCTCCGCATAAATTCGTTGTTCCGGCCGGGATTCGATCCAGCGACCTTCTGTTCAGTAGCCCAACGCACTGACCACTGATCTACGGAGCCACTATAACAATATATATAAACCAGATATTGTTCTGATATGAATATTCTAAATAAGCATCATTATAGAAGAGCTATCAATTAGTAAATCAGAATATTCTGAATAAGCATCATTATAAGGAAGCTATCAATTAGTAAATCCCAGGAATAATATAGATAATATCAAATAATATGAAACACTTACATGCACTGGTGAATTAACAAATGAAGCCTACAAAATATTTTTGAGTAACAATCATAATTTAGCTTTTAAAACCAACAACTCTTTAAAGATAATCATTAAAAACAATAAACCGATATTAGATAAAAATAATAAATGAGGAGTTTATAAACTTAAATGTAATTCATGCCCTGAATTTTAGACAGGTCAGACGGGTAGATCTTTTCATAATATAATCAAAGAACATGAAAGAAGTATTGTTAATAATAAGACCGACTACCATTATTCAAACCATTTAATAGATGAACAAAAACAAAACTTGAATTTACTACGTTTATTATCACAAAAATATATGGAAAAATATAAAACTGCGATTGCAATTTCGGTCACTAGATCAGGCAGATTGAGTTAAGAACTGAATACAGAATTATAGATTTGCGCTTACGGGTGGGAAAGAATTATTGCAGGTACCTAAATAGACAAGAGGAACACATTACAGGATAGACTAATCGAATTGGATTTCCCAAATTGGTACAATAAAATGTTTTTAGAAAAATCATTATTGTTTGAATACACTAAATATAAGAGAATATATCAAGTCAATCTGGTCGTTCAGCAAGATATCTTTTGCATTATGATTGAGTTTAAAAATTTCTCATGATTCTAAGTAAGTTAGTTTGGTTCATTTCGGTAATTTGTGCATAATTTGGAAGTTTTCTATTTATGGAAAAGGGTGGTGGTTTTCACGGCAATGATTTGAAAACGTTGGATCCGTTTTATTTTTCAATAAAGATTGTTGGTGTTCTTCAAATCTTGTCTTGAACGATCGACCAGTCTGACCTATATACACTCCTTTACATACAGGACAAATCAACTTATAAACTCCATTTAATAGAAGAAACACATGATTTCAATAATGATTTTAAAGTTTTACATACGGAAAATAAGTCTCTAAAATGAAATGTACCTATTAGAATCTATGAAAATTTTCAAACATTAATCTTCAGATTTTTCACTCAATGAGCAAATTACACTTAGTAATTCTCCTTTATTAAACCTGGTATTTGACTACTGTACAGGCTGTCCCATTTTCGATGTCCTTACGGGGTAACTCGCTTATTTTTGAAGATAGGGATTTGCGGTTTTCGCGAACGTTGGCTACTTTTTTGTTAATCTCACGATACTGTAAACAAACTTTTCATAGCTTGCTTCGTTTTTGAGATACAGGGCGAAGTTAGAAATATTGCATTTTGGTCCCCCTCCTTTATCACAGCTGTCTTTTAATTTATAGAAAAAGTAAAAACTGTTTTTTCTACACTTTTACGTAGAATCCAGTGGCGTAGTCAAATTTTTGGAATGAGCTGTCATTGTTTAGATATAACCCAATGTTATAATTTTTCAAATGAAACACACTGTACATTTTTCCATATTCAAAACATAAATGTTTTGCGCTCTTCAAAAATATATAATACTTATATAAAATTTTAAGTATTAGCCCTGTATTTAGATAATTTTCTTTTTTTTTATGTCAAGTCAAGACAAATATCACTTTGATAGATCGTTCGGCGCAGTATACAAATAAATCACTTCCATTTATATAAGTAAGAATGAAAAGTAGTCAATAAAAAAATATTATTTAGTATAAGTTACTAAATAGAGATATATTTAATAATTATAACAAAAATAGAAACTTGTATGTAACACTGCTACAAAACAAAGTTCTATTAGTTTTCTGTTGAAAATGTTTTGTGAATATTGTTCAAATTACTTCGAAATCTTCTCTCGTGGCATTCATCAAAGCATCTCGATTTTCGTGCCGCGTGTGGTTTATTTTATTTTTTATGTAGCCCCATATAAAGAAATCTAATATAGATAAGTCAGGGGACCTTGGTTGCCAGTTAATGGGGTCATTTTTATCAATACACTGGTTTTAGAATCTTTCATTAGGATAAATATTTTCTATATTCAGCCAACGGAATTTCGTCAAGTAGTTCAGAAAGAAAATCATCCAAAATTTTCAAATATCTTTGATGATGTATAGCTTGGGATATGTAGGGAGTATATATATATATATATATATATATATATATATATATATATATATATATATATATATATATATATATATATTAATATCTTCGAAACCCTTGGAATGCCAACCGAATCTTCAATTTCTCTGCAAGTATTTTTGTTCTCTTCTACCTTTGCGAGGACACTAATTTCATCATTTTCACCATTTTCTTTTCTATAACTTTCTGGCCTATGCTTTTCAAAAGATCCGAAAAAGAAAACTTAAGATTTCTATCTTATTATCTAACTGACACCCAGTAACTGAGTAATAGTAAATAACTTTCAAAATAGAGGTCCATCGCTTGATTTGGATTTAAACCAACTTGGTAATATATCCCAACCATATCTAATTTTTCGTAGTTTTGATATACTGGATTATCATTCGCCATTGTTAGGAAAATTTGTACAATTTGAGAGGAACTATAAATATTCTGCACTTGCTTTTTTTTCATAGCCACCTACTAATTAGGTCCAGAGCGTATATAGTTGATAAATAGTGTTTCATTAGTTTAAATTTATTGTTTTGTCAAATTGTTTGATAACGTATATTAAACAATATTTTTTAATGAAAACTTTTCATTCTTACATAAATGGAAGCGATATATTTGTTTACTGCGTTGAACGATCTATCAAAGTTATATTTGTCTTGACTTGACATAAAAAAAAGAATATTATCTAAATACAGGGATAATACTTAAAATTTTATATAAGTATTATATATTTTTGAAAAGCGCTAAACATTTATGTTTTGAATATGGAAAAATATACGGAGTGTTCTATTTAAAAAATTATAACATTGGGTTATATCTAAATAATGACAGCTCATTCCAAAAATCTGACTACGCCACTGGATTAAACGTAAAAAAGTGTAAATAAAACAGTTTTTACTTTTTCTATGAGTTAAGACAGCTGTGATACAGGAGGGGGGCCAAAATGCAATATTTTCAACTTCGCCCTGTATCTCAAAAACGAAGCAAGCTATGAACATTTTGTTTACGGTATCGTGAGAGTCACAACAAAGTAGCCAACGTTCGCGAAAACCGCAAATCTCTATCTTTAAAAATAAGGACATCGAAAATGGGACAGCCTGTACAGTATTATTTTTTGGTTCTTAAAATTCAACGAATCAACAATCAGCGGTGAACTCAGAATGAATATAATATTCGTATCATTTTTTTTTCAAACTGAAATGAATTTTCAGCGATTAAATGTTAAATTATTCTCTTTTCAACCCATTAACCAGCACGACTATGAACACTTTCAGTTGCATGCAGAATAATTGCAAAGATAATCCCTGAACGAATCCTTTAGACAGCATGAAATTGCAATTATACGAAATATAAAATATCGGTGCTTTGGGTTGAAGAAAATTATATGTTCTCTATGAAACTTCTAAGGATTTTCCATAATAGTTACTTACATAAAATATTGAAGATAATGGATATATCGCTGAGAATTAGTTTAATAACTCGGTTGAATTATTCTATCTAGAATCACTTTTCTATTACTTCAGGCCTATTAATCATAACTTTTAGTACTCAAACAAAAGATAAATGAAAATTTATATTGCTTCCATCGTGTGCACAAATGTTTTTTTATAGTAGAATAACTTGAATTTGAATAATTCTATTTCTTCTACATGGTAATTCCAACGATTACAGCTCGCCACTTTTGATTGTCCCGTACAACCTTTCACTATGAATATATACCTATATATATATATATATATATATATATATATATATATATATATATATATATATATATACAAAATTCACTTCTTCAATTATTTACACTCAACAAAAAAAAAAAATATATATATATATATATTTTTTTTTTTTAATTGAATGTTAATAATTGAGGAAGTGAATTTTGGGCTTATTTTAAAACGAAAACTTTACATGAACGTATGTCCTAAACGTCTTAGTTTTTGAGATACAGGGTAGTCAAGTTTCAAAAAATAAATCATTTTTTATTTATAACTCTAAAACCACACCAAATATTTCAATCAAAATTGGTATACAAGTACTACTCATCAATGTGCATTTTTGATGCAATACAGGTTTTAAATTTTCCACCAGTGGCGTTCATGCGGAATTTGCCTTGCATACTTCAGCAAACATTTATGGTACGCCACTGATTTTTCTTAAAACTGAAATTATTTTTGAAATGTGTATTCTGTTTCGAACAAATCTGATCTCTTGAGTTTCCTTCGAGCGACGCATCGTTTAAGCTCAAAAAAATTCAAACTGATTCTCTGCATAATCATAACATTATCACATTGCAGGAAATAGATTTTTGTTGAAGAAAAATTGGTGCATCGAACGAACAAATTGATTTAATTTTTGTTGTATATTTTTCTTAAATTTTTCGAATATTTTATGTCGTTTTAAAGTTGTAAATAAAAAATTATTTATTTTCTGAAACTTGACCACCCTGTATCTCAAGAACTAGGACGTTTAGGACATGCATTCATATGAAGTTTTCATCTTAAAAGGGCCAAAAATTTATCCCGTAAATTATTCACATTCCATTAAAAAACACTCTGTATATATAAATATATATATATATATATATATATATATATATATATATATATATATATATATATATATATATATATATATATATATATATATATATTTATATATACATAGTAGATGCTCTAACATTCTCTCTTGAATGATGATGAATGGGAATTTCGTGTCGTCAGAACTCATAAATTTAACTCCGTTCCAACTTGGTGAAAAGCCATTTTGTTGAAAAATACATTGTTCACTTGGATCTGATCAAAATTTTCCACGAATCAATGGTAGATGAGATACTAATTTTTCATTATTTGGTATAACATAGTTTCAGTTTTTGTATGTTCAATTTTGTTTCAGTTGGCACTAAAGAGACCAAGGAAAAAGAAAAAGATGACATACCTAGTAATCCGCCGATAGAAACCGAGGAGGCCCCAATTCCGAAACCACAAAGTGCTGGGGCTAGTATCAGAGATGCAGCTCAAAAAGTACTCTCTCTCTGCCAAAAAGGGGAATGGGGTCCTGTGGAACAAGTCCTTAAATCTATGGAGAAAGCTATCGCGAATGCAGGGGAAGAGGCCAATACTGTACCACTTGCAGGAGTTATAGACTTGGTGAGAAAACTAGCTAATTTGCGATTGCATACGACCTTAAAAATTGGATTTAGATGAGGCCAATACTCTGTGAATATCAATATTCTTGATGAAACAATTATATTGAAACTCCCAGTACAAAGCTGAAGTCATTTTTTTTGCGAATCAATTTTAATTTAGCGTATTGAAATAATAATTCACTAACAAAATATACACGTTTGTTTATAGATAAAAAACGAATTACGCAAGTTTCGTTGAAACATCACCTTCTTCAGATGCTGAAAACAAAATAAAATATTTCTCCTATATATCCAATACAAGAAATGAATATATAACAAATTGGGTAGAAAGGGTAAATACAAAAAAAAGGTTACAAATAATTATTAAAATAAGAGAAGCCCATTCTCAACTGCTAGTCAGGCAGTTCCGTAATTTTGAAAAGATCAAGAAGGGGCCCAAGAATATCACACGTTCATTTTTGACCTTAAAATATTAAATGCTGAAAGTAAAAAAAAAATGAAGGACACCCTACTGCGTAGCACTAGGAATGATAAAACCCCTCGGCGCATGTGCATGTCGTCAATATTTTTTGAATGTACCTATTATATAAATTAAATAACAATGAAAGTCGATTTTACGAATAAAATGAAGGAAAATTGCAATAAATGTATTAATAAGTCGATATTACAAATAAAATCAGTGAAAATTTAGCAAAAAAATTCATTGATTGACTGTCGAATTTGAATTACCTATCCCGGCTCATTTTGCTGCAAATTATGAATCAAATTGATAAGATATCTCTATGGATGGGAAGCACACACAGACGCAGAATCAAGCTTAAGCTATCAACGTCGCTTGGTTACCGTGGCACACAGAGCACTTCGACGCATGTTTTGTAGGACTTCGTACATATCGACCTTGGCGCATGCGCATGTCGTAATGCCTATCTAAAAAACGCTATAATTTTTTATTCTTCGTTGGGATAAAATTGGGAACAAAACTTCTCTGATGAAATCATATGTATTTTATCGATATCCGTTGGAATTTTTAAAATCGGACCAGATCCCAGCTTTTTTTCTTGAAACTTTAGCTTCGCCTCGGGGTAAAAACGCTATATTTTTTCATTCTTTGTTGGGAAAATTTGGGAATTAGAATTCCCTAATGAAATCATATGTGTTTTATCGATATCCATTGGAATTTTTAAAATCGGGCCAGATCCCAAATTTTAGTCGTGAGACTATAACCCCTTTAGCTTCGCCTCGGGGTAATAAACTGAATTTTCTAGAATTATTACAGATTAATTAATACAAACATTCACAAACTTTATGAATAATCATTTTTGTTCGATATCGACTCAAAATTCCAGTGAACTTTGAGATTCCAACGGAATAAACACTGCTGACCAAGTGATTGATCCGTGTCATACGATTTGTTTGTCTGTTGTTGATGTTCCCTTGAGATAAACTCAATAAAGTTAACTCTAATTCAAAAAGTATCAACAAATAAATAAGACAATTATGACAAATAATTTTTTTGGTTCGAATTCCACAATAAATGCTTTTCGAATAATTTTTTATAGAATATATTTGGCTATCTATATAAATCCACTAAGGTAATTGCGATCAAATTATTTATAAACAAACTATCCAATATCGTAAGAATATATTATTGACGAATACATTTTTCAACAAAAATTAGAAAAAAATGGATCACTTTGTCATCTTAATCACAGAAAAATTTTAATCTCTACAAGCCCCTATACGATCTAGAACTAGGACGAGTTTTCTTGGATGTATTTATTCATTTCTATATTTTTTCCAAATTAGGAGCTTACACAGATAGAAACATCTAAACAAAACTCTCCCAATACTAATAACAAATTGTCCAATGATGCAGTTAAAATTTAGAGGAAATGTAGGTTTGTTTACAATGTAGGTAAGAATTATTTCGTTAACTGAGATTGAATTCTCGCACATCACTTGGTGAAGCATCATAAAGAATAAAGTATAGGGGAAAGGCGGTGAATTGTGCGCACCTAAGAATCCGGGTTGATATTTTCTTGAATATAGCATCTAGAATTCTGAATTTTGCCATAGATATTCTTCATTGTATATGGTATAACACCAATGAATTAAATATCACAAAAAAATATGTTCTGAGCTTAAGAACGAAATAAGACATAAAGTGACAATGCGCATGATTATCCACCCTATGCGGGTAATGGTGCGCACCAGTCAGGGTAACTGTGCGCAACCAGTAATCTGTAAATCTAGTGTGGTGTATCAGGTATAATTAAAAGAAGCATTACAGAAGGCATATAATATTTGTAAGAACACTAACAAAATATAAAAAAATTGTAATTTAGGTACAAAAATCACAGTAATTTCCTTCATAGCTTTCAGTGGACCATAAAGCGATGAGATGTATGTGGTTTGATGGCTAGCAATTCAATCTTGTTGTGCTTTCAAAATTTATAATTTTTTAGCTAAATTGTTAGCCACTGCATAAGAATACGCTAATCGCAGAAGTTCATTTCTTATGTATGACACCTTAAAAAATTTTTGCCATTTTTAGTACGTGACTCGCTAAACTTTTTTCTAGGACTTGTGAAAAAATGGGATGTGGACCCACTTACATCACATCCTCCATCATATCCATCTTTCTTTCTTTTGCGAATTGTATTTTCTGGTATTAAAACTTCCTTCCGTCATCTCTAACTGCTCGGTCATTTGCAACAAATAACAAGACTTGAGGCTTTATTCGTTTTGCGGGTATATTTTAACATCTGAAATTATTCATAAAATATTTTGTTCTATTGTGAATAACAACAAGAACTTTTTACTCAAAAAGTTGGCTAATCGTGCGCAAGGCGCACCATTACCCGACATGGACCTAATGCTTATAAAAATTCACCAAAATAAAACTGGAAATTCTTTACCTTAGATGAATCGCTCCTACAATAGCTAGAACCACGTTGATTATTTTGGTATAATTACCCAAACAAAAAAGTCCTCATCAACATTTTCAATCGTCTTTTCGCACGCACAAAAGTTAGAGTAAACAACATGCCATGGAAATTGCCCAAATGGCTGCGCAACTTTAACTATCTTCTAAGAGATGGCACGAAGTGTATGAATTCCAATGAATGGTTGACATTTTTTACTGCTAATATGATGCGCATCATTAGCCGCCGCGCATGATTAAACGACTTCCCCCTAAACTTTAAAATAAAACACACTTGGCTTAAGTTTCACTATATAAAAATATTTAGATACTGTATTTAGCAGTAAAGTATAGTCGACATGTTTGGAGTTATAAACTCATTATCAAGACTGACTACAGGAGAGTATTACATCTTATTTTATAAAATAGACCTGTATGTAACAATTGGGTTATGTTGAAATCCAGGAAATGATTAAATTTTATACAATGTTCGAAGAAGCCAGTGGTATTTTTATTTTGTAAAATTGACTTTTTATGTTCTTCAACACGAATGTTTATATTCCTTCCTGTTTATCCAATATGGAAAGCAGGACAATCGTCGCAAAATATTTTGTAAACACCACTGTTTTCTCCGATGTTAGATTTTTCTTCATTATTGACCAAGAATGATTTCATGTTTCTTTTATTTGTTCTTAAGAATAACCGTTTTATCAACATATTCAAGCTATTTAAATCCATTTAGAAGTGCTGTACGTTATTTGATGATTCAATGAAATTACAAGAATTACGATTTGAACTCTGCGTATACTGCATGTCGACTCTAAATACCCACTCGTTTGTAATTTCATAATTTCCTTCATGAAATTTTATTGTTAATATATTTTCTCCTCTAATAGAACAAATAAATTAACTTAATTTAAGGCACCTTCGTCTTTGTGGTGATTATTAGAGGGGAAAATGTAATAAAAAAGTAACCTTTTGTGCGTTCTCATGAAATTTACAATTTATGTTCTCATTAAAATCTGAAAGTTTAATTGAAGCAATAACAGTAAATTTTCTGAACGAGCTTCTATAAAAGTATCACAAAATGAATCTGATATATTGGCTCAACTACGCATTCTTATTTTTACCTGAAAAAAATATAGTGAAATTTAACTGGACATAATTAAATAGGAACTCTGGTTACTGCAAACAAACAACAAAAGTGAATTTGTCAGGAATCATGTTGATTTATTGAACGTAATTTTAGTCTCATGATGAATTTTTAAAAATAAAGTGAACAAGGAAAATTCATTAATAATTTAAAAAATTATCAAACAACTTTCCAAGGATGCTGGTTATACGTATTCAGCAACGCAAAATCTGCATTCACAATCGAACGGTGAATTATAGAAATTATCAAGTCACCCCGACTCAAAATCTGCATACAGCTGTTTCGATCTTATTAGATCTCATCAGTGCAGCTTATTTGACCCGGAGTGAATTAACAAATTTCTAATTGTTCCCCAATACAAATCGTGGTCAGTAACACTGTCTGTATAACAATCCAGAGCGCCATCCTACCAAAGATATTGGGAAACAACAATTCACCGCTTAGACTGAAAATGCAATATCTTTGGTGGGATGGAGCTCTGGATTGTTATCTAGCCAGTGTTACTGACCACGATTTGTTTTGGGGAACAATTAGAAATTTGTTAATTCACTCCGGGTCAAATAAGCTGCACTGATGAGATCTAATAAGATCGAAACAGCTGTATGCAGATTTTGAGTCGGGGTGACTAGACAATTTCTATAATTCACCGTTCGATTGTGAATGCAGATTTTGCGTTGCCGAATACGTATAACCAGCTTCCTTGGAAAGTTGTTTGATAATTTTTTAAATTATTAAAGAATTTTCCTTGTTCACTTTATGTAATGTATGAAATTGTCCATGGTCGACTAGTATGTTTTTCATGATTTGATTGTTTTAAAAATATGTTCTCCAAGTAGAATGTGTAATTTTAGAAATGATGAACCTCTGCATCAATAGAAACCACAGATTCCACGTTATTTTCGAAATTTAAATTCGTCATATTTGCCGAAAGTCTTTAAAATTACAATACCTGGAAAGTCTAGAAAATCACAAAATATAAGGTAATATAAGTCCCCCACAATAAATAAATCAGTATTTGCTGTATTTATTCGGACAGTATCTCCGAAATAGATCCGCTAAATGTATTTATAATTACAATAAATTATCATGATGGACATAACAAATTTAATTTGTCATTTTTCTGGTAATCTACCATCAATTCTTTATTTTAATCCAAACCCTGTGAAGTTGCAATATCAGCCATTCGATAAATATCACAATGTTTTTCTTGAATTCGATACATTATAGATGGGTATTATATCATCAACTATACTGAACAGGAAGGAAGTTACACGTGAAATTGATTGAGTATGTCATCAACTTCCTGTTGAGGACAGTTTGGTACGAAATGAGAATGATAATATCTGGAAACACTATTGAACAAACACTGAAATGATTTGTTTCTAGGTAACTGGCATGACACCTCTGATGTACGCTGTGAAAGACAATAGGACTTCTCTTCTTGACAGGTTGATCGAACTGGGATCAGATGTCAGTGCAAGAAACAACGTGAGTCGCAGGTTTTGAATTTTTTTTTGGTGTTGTAGGTTCCTTGCACCTGGTTTCCTCGACATGTTTTTGTTTAGTTAATCAAATATTGGAAAAAGATTCTGTTAAATATATTTTGAAATAGAAACCCATCACGAAATGTACTTTAACGAGATCATTGTCACATTCTAGTACTAATAATTCTTTATATAATGATATATTTGAAGTTTTATCCTTTCAACCAATCACATTATACTTTCAGCTTGATACGACATTTCTTATCTATATTTATATCCTTAATAATGTACATCTTAGTTAATAAATTATATATATATATATATATATATATATATATATATATATATATATATATATATATATATATATATATATATATTATATATATATATATATATATATATATATATATATATATATATATATATATATATATATTTATATATATATATATATATATATATATATATATAAATCAATTGTCTGTAAAACAGAAATTCATCATATAATTCACCTGTAAGTACTGGCTAATGAAGATGCAAACGACATTAAAAAAATTTCCCTCTAATTTATAGCGGAGACTGTTAAAAACATCAGGATAGCCACCAAAAAGCATTGAAGTGATGGATAGGCAGTGTTGATCTCACTAGAAACTCGTCAGTATAACATATCAATAGATTGCAATAGACGATTTCGATTTAACCGGAAATAATATGAAAATTAGAAATTGATTGAAACACCCTGTATATATTCTCCGGTTTCCACTATATACAGTTCATCTATAAACTTTCAAATTTGAAGCTATTTTTGAGTTATAAAAATAGATATATATATATATATATATATATATATCTAGATATATATATATATATATATATATATATATATATATATATATATATATATATTATATATATATAATATATATATATATATATATATATATATATATATATATATATATAATATATATATAATCTATAATTCATTTTCTTGAAATTTGTTATCGATTGAATTTATGAAACACACTTTAATAATTGAAGTAGACGTTTTAGAATGGAAACTTTCATGGGTCACCTTGTATTTTGAATAGCTGTTTCATGTACCAGAAAAATGTTGTATATCATCTGGTATTTGTTTAGGAATTGTATGTAGTGGAAGCCAGATAATTCAAGTATGTAAACATATAAAGAATGTTTTATTTGAATATTCAATTTATATATAAATTTCGGTAAAACCGGAAGTCAGCCATATTGAAAATTGGCTCTATATTACCCACAAAATTCTTTAAAAAATTGTATCAACTCGTTTCAAAATTCCAGGGGCATTCAATCTACAAAAAAATGTATGAAACATATTAAATAACATATAACTATAATTGTAAAAAACTATAAAAAATACTCAAGATAAACTCATACTAATTTGTTCATCAAATTGAATGACAGAATCAACTAATGACAATCAACCAAAGTTGTAGGAAATTAGGTCAAACCGGAATTCTAATCCATATAACTTAAAATAGATTTCTAAATAAAAACAAGATATGTAGCAAAAATAAAACAAAAATAAAAATAAAAAACAGTTAAGAATAAAATGAAAATGTTTCAATAAAGCAAATTATCACTGTTTGTTACTCAAATTGAAAAAAACATAAAAGAAATAAAAACTGAAACATCTCATTCAATTTTCAT
>JARQZK010002195.1:155000-340000 GCA_030704885.1 Cynegetis impunctata | reverse complement strand
TGCCTGTATTTTATTTACTGTCTAAAACGTGTATGAAAAACAGCTAGGGAGCGATTTTAACGGCCTAGACCTTTTGTTTGCTGAGCATCTTACTAAAAGACTAGATAAACGTATTTTAGGGACTGAAGTGGGTCCAAGAAAGTAGGCTCTTGAACGATTTCAGAAAATATTTATTGTTTGGAACATTTTCATACCGATTTTCGCCTAGTATATATAATGAAGAGTGGGACCATTCACAGGAAATCAGATGCAGGATAGAGAGGGCCAGAGCAGTGTTCAATAAAATGACAAAGTGCTTCAAGAGCCATGACTTGAACATCAACCTCAAGATCAGGTTGTTAAGATGCTACGTCTTTTCTGTTTTGTACTACGGAATAGACGCTTGGACACTGACTGCTGCTACTGAGAGGAAGCTGGAAGCCTTCGAAATGTGGCTGTATCGAAGGATACTGAGAGTGTCGTGGACGCAGAGGGTGACCAATGAAGAAATCCTACGCCGCATGGGGAAGGAACGTGAGGTCCTTTACACCGTTAAATGCAGGAAATAAGAATATCTTGGGCACATAATGCGCAATGAAGATCGATACCATCTCCTCCAATGCATCCTACAAGGTAAAGTTTATGGGAGCAGAGGACCAGGAATAAGGAGAATCTCATGGTTGAAAAACCTAAGAGTCTGGTTCGGAAAGTCAACCACGGGACTGTTCAGGGAAGCAGTCAACAAAATTATGATCATTCAGATGGTCGCCAGCATCCGATCCGGATAGGCATACGAAGAAGAAGATATTATTGTCCGAATTGAACTGTCATTGTAATTAGATATCAACACTTTGTCATTTATCCGGGGGAAAATTGAGGAACATTTTGTTGCTAAATGTTTCTCTTTTTTGTCATAGGTAGGAACTTATGGCAACATACGTAAATTTCTTGTTTCCACTGAAGCAACTAAATTTGTCAATAGTTGCATATTATTTAGTAGAAACAGTCAACATTTGTTGCCGAATTATAAAGAAATTTTAAGGAACATTTTGGAATATTTACGAAACAAGCAACAGCAACAAAAATGTTTCTATATGTTCCTCCGGTGGAATTGTAGATAGGGGAATATATAATTGCACTATTGACAAATTCTTTTGACTTTGTGCTTACAAACTATAAAATTGCAGATTTGCACTCTGCATAACTTATATCTTCACTTTAAGTTTAATACCTATAAAAAGATACAAACACACCTCGGATTTGGTACATTTTGACTTTTAACCTTACCCATAATAAAATGATACAATCGCAGTTTGGAATAGGTACATTTCAACCTAAGAGCTACCCACTATAAAATAACAGAATCGCACTTTGAATTTGAAACACTTAGTAAACATTAAGATATGTAGGTACACATTTATATACTGTGTATAATGAATGTGTACAAAATGAACATATTTTTTTAAAGAAAATGAACCAGTTTTGTCATTGTTACATAATTATGTATTATGTGTGATCAAAAAAATTTGGCAAAACAATTGGCCTTCTTCGCTATGGCTGGCCATCCTCTCTCCCTTTTGAGGTCGAGAGGTACACTTTTGGCTTCGATAGGCACGTTTGCTTGTTTCATTATGACTAACACACCTAAAGAATGTTTGCATACGTACTGTTTCAAAAAGCTTGAGCGAGTGCACCGAGACGCCACTTCATCGTTTTCAGAATACAACGTTATTTTTATTCTCCTGAGAATTACAAAAAGTATCAAAACATTTCCATTTCAAAAGGGTATCCAGATTTGTACATCTTCTTGGGTCCAAACTTTTGTAGCAGTTCTTGCTTTTGTATAAAAAATTGTTTTTCATCTTCTTCTTCTTCAAACAATTTCGATTTGAATTTAACCCACTGATAAGCATCGGTGAAAATTTTGGTTGTTTATTTTATAATTGTTGCAGAAGGTTTATTTTTGGTATTTTGTGAATTGCGACCATTTTTCAACCAGAGAAACTTTCGAAACTTCCAGAAACTGACCCACAGTAAGTCCTTCTCTTAGAATCTGTTCTTTTTTAATGACGAAATTTGATCACTTGCATCTTCGTACCAAAATTGATTTTCTCCTAGCCACGTCTTTTCGAAGTACATACTTAATTTAAAAAGTCGTTTATACTTTGATTAGAGTTACCATCATCCGCATCATGTCAATTTTTTCAGGAATAGGCTTAAAGCTGCTGTGAAAGTTTCAAAAGTTGTAGGGTATGAATATCTCGAAGGAATAATTTTTCTTCTTTTATATACCGGATTTTACCTCAATGTTTGTTTTTGCCGTCGTTATAGAGCTGACGCTTTAACAACTTTGCTGAACATGAAAGCCCCTTACTGTTGGCTACATGTTTGGCATGATCATCTACTGTCTCCTAACTCTACTTTGGAAAAACCAACTACAAAATGGCAGATTCTCCCTTTGACAGATTCGCACTTTGACTTAGGTACCTGTTAACGGTCGTTTGTTACCGTCAAACTTTCTTCTTCGCGGGTTTGTTATTACTCATTGCCAGTGGCGGCTCGTGAGGTTTTGGTTTGAGGAGGCTACAAGAGGTGTTAAAAATACATTCGAGTGTCTACCTTGAGACCTACAACTCCTATTTACAATATTCACAAAAACTCTTCTCATCCAATTAATCAATTCATCTATTCATCAAATTTTTTTTCTTTCACAAAATAGATACCTACCTACCTACTTAACGAATTTGTTAACAGCTGGTGAGAGCAAATAAAGAGTTATTATATGTATATTTTTGAAGATTAGCGGGATTCTGCGATCTTTAACGTTAGCAAAATGATCTATAATATCCTCATAAAATTTTTTGTCTTTCGCCAAAAGTTTTACCAATTCCTTTTCAATAGACAACAAACTAATATTTTTCAAACGATCCTGGCTCATTGAATTTCGTAAATAAGTTTTAATTCTCTTAAGAGTGGAAAACGAGCGCTCTACAGAAGCCGATGTCACCGGGATAGAAACAATTAGACATAAGAGTTTATAAACTTGGGGTAAATCTTGATTCAAATCATTATCAAAAAGGTATTTAATAGTCCTCAAATGATTTTCATTTTGCCCCAAAATTTCATTGTCATTATAAACAACACACAGTTCACTTTTTATGGCCACCTTATCAAAAAAAGTGTATTTTTGACATAAATTTTCCAAAAGGTTATCTGGAAAATTAGCCGAAAATCCGGTAAACAAATTTTTATTGAGTAAGTGGAAGAAATGCAGTTCTTTCAAATCAGAGAACCTTATTTCTATTTGACCCCTAATAGTATCCAAAATTTCATAAAATATTTGCTTATAGTAAAGCTCCATATCTGCGTAACTGAATTTCTTTCGTTTTGGGCTAAATTGAGTCGTATAATCAGTAGTTTGAAATAGAGAAAATAGTTTTTTAAAATAAACTTCTGCACGAAATTCTGAAATTTTTTCCAAAAGAACTTGAGCCGATTTCGTAAGTAAATTACATCTGAAAACTTGTGCTGTAAGATTTGAAAAACTATTTCTGTTTGGTCAAAAATTAATTTAAAGATGTTTAAAAAATATATAAATTCCTTATCTTGTAAGTAAGATATTAATCCGCGTGCTGTATTCAAAGTTACTTTATCGGTGAACAATTCCTCACTTTCAACTAGGTATAGAATTGAATCCTCAAATCCTAAGCGGCCCCAAACAGAGACATTTTCACTAGTAAAAAGTAAACACTGCCAACAAAATAATTTATTTTTTACCTGTGATCCGGTTAGGCAAGGATGTCTCTCATAATTCCTTGTATTAAAACCTCGGTTTTGTTGTCTGTTACGCTGCACCAAATTGTTTAATTCAGGGGTAGGTCACAATGTTTTTATCAAAACTTTATCCTCATAACTTAGTGCACTAAAGTTATGCGATAACAAATATTCCACTAAGTCACCATTGAAATTTTTGAAATTAACTTCAGTAACCAAACTCATTTTAAAACAATACGCGAGCAATATAAGTAAACACGCTGCTGTTTTCGGCCATTAGTAACTACGATCACACTACGATTCAATTAATGCTTTCCAACGAATTCACTCGATGTCACGCGAAATTCTATAGTTGTGATTGGTCGACATTGTATGAGACTGGGTTCCTATCGGTGTTGCCATTTACATGTGTTTTGCTTTTCTATTGCAATGAAGTATTCATTCGGAGTATTTGCACCGTTGTTTGCTTTTCTGTGGCAGGCATAATTAACGTTGAGAATATACCTTTCTAAGCCTCCGCAGCGTTGCCACAAATCTTGAAATGAATGAAATACAGTAAATGTAAATACCTTCTACTTAATTAATAAATTATATTATATAATGTAGGTTGAAAGGAAGGTAGGTGCATAAAATAATATGATTTTGATTAATATGAATATGCTGAATGCTGACTATTCAATATAATATATTAGTGATACACGGAATATTATTGGGGAGGCTTAGCCTCCTTAGCCTCCTTTGACTAGCCGCCCCTGCTCATTGCACATACTTACCTTTCAAAGTGCTATCTGTCGTTTTATAGTGCAAACCGTATTTAAAGAGCGTTATATAATATTTTGAAGCGGATTAGGTTTATTCAAAGTCGACAATTATTACAATAAGTTATGGCTATTACTTTCATGTTGTAGCATATTTTATATGGAGTTAATTTTATTTTCTCAAAGTGCATTTTATCTATCAAATGTGGCATATATTATTTTTTGTGCATTACCTTTCCTGAAAGTTTAAAATATTTTTTAATTATAGCTTCAGAAATAGTTTTCCTGGATGTTATGCTGACTGTAAGCGAAAAGTAAAAAATTGTATTATCACCAAGCGTAGGCCTTTGTTCGAAATTATTATCTCCAATCTACTTCGTACCAGCGACGCGGTTTAATGCAATAGGGAAATGGAATTACTTCTTAGATTACTATGATAAAACTTCAATTTTCTTCGGAACGATATTTTCTTACTGTTCACAATTTACTTAATTGCATAATGATTGTTCAGGGCATAATTATTCGCGTGATTTTGAAAAAGGGGAGAAATGCGAATATTTTCTTAGAAACAAATTAACGTCGATTATCTATTGTAAAAACTTCTTATAGATATAGGTAATTAACGTCCATTATCTATTGTGAAAACAAATTATAATTCTTGAAAGATTTCAAGTAGAGATAAATTAGTGAAAGGAGAAAACAAATCTCATTTTGATGTCAAATATGATTTAAATTTTTTATTTTTGTATCAGGAAAATGAGTGCCGATAATGCAGAAAAATTGAAGTCTTATTTGAGAAGCTTCACTAATTATGACAAGCTGTAAGTTTTCATCTTTAGCACACAAACGAAAATTACTTTTTGTCAAATTTTCGGATGACTTCTAGATTGATTTTTACACTTTCCTTCTCTAATAAATGTCTCTATACTAGGACATTCAGTAAACAGGAATATTATATAGGAATAAGAGATAAATATAATTGAATGGAATTGGCATTTACTTGGTGAAAGTTCATATTCATAACTTTATTAAGAAATAAAAAACTAACTTTTCACAGGTTGAAATAAAAATCTATTGAGTAAACGCGTTTCGTCATAACATTGACTTCATCTCGTACTAAACTATGGTATTACAAAACAATCTATTTATACGAACATTGAATATAACAGAGGGGTTCCTAGAGAAACTAAATAACAATAAGCAATTCATTCTGAGCTATTAGTAGGTACCTACATTGAACAGATTAAGTAGAGGAGAAGGGTTTACTTCAATCTGGTCGTTAACTAAATTACCGGAATTTTTATATTTATTTATGTATGGGGATTCCCAACAGTTGGTTTTATGGAGACTATTTTCAAATTGTAATATATTATAATTGTGATTAAAGGTATGGTTTTCTTGAATAAGATGACACGCATAATTAGAATCAGTTTTCTGCTTAATATAGCTACGTTGGTGTTCGTGTATTCGAGTTTTGAAATTTCTAATTGTACGTTCTATATAGAATTTTTCACAATCGTTACAGTCGAGTTTATAAACACCAGTACGTTCATCTCTATGAATTTTTGATTTGTTGTTTTTAATCAATTTTCCAATGCTATTGTTGGTTTTATATGAAATTTTGAAATTTTGTTTTGAAAAAACAATTTCAGGTTTTCGGAAGTTTTGCCCAAGTATGTTAAACTGCTAAATACTCTACTTTTTTTGGATATAAGTGGGTAAATTTCTGAAATGGCCATTTTGTATTTTTTCCTCTGAATGAGGCTGTCAATCATATTAGGTAGAGAATCATATCAAAAAAGTAGAGTATTTAGTTTAACATACTTGGGCAAAACTTCCGAAAAATTGGAGAATTGATTAAAAACAACAAATCAAAAATTCATAGAGATGAACGTACTGGTGTTTATAAACTCGACTGTAACGATTGTGAAAAATTCTATATAGGACGTACAATTAGAAATTTCAAAACTCGAATACACGAACACCAACGTAGCTATATTAAGCAGAAAACTGATTCTAATTATGCGCGTCATCTTATTCAAGAAAACCATACCTTTAATCACAATTATAATATATTACAATTTGAAAATAGTCTCCATAAAACCAACTGTTGGGAATCCCTATACATAAATGAATATAAAAATTCCGGTAATTTAGTTAACGACCAGATTGAAGTAAACCCTTCTCCTCTCTTAATCTCTTCAATGTAGGTACCTACTAATAGCTCAGAATGAATTGCTTATTGTTATTTAGTTTCTCTAGGAACCCCTATGCTATATTTAATTTTCGTATAAATAGATTGTTTTGTAATACCATAGTTTAGTACGAGATGAAGTCAATGTTATGACGAAACGCGTTTACTCAATAGATTTTTATATCAACCTGTGAAAAGTTAGTTTTTTATTTCTTTATAAAGATAAACATAACTCAAAATATAGATAGAAAGATTCCCGAAAATGTTAAATAGGGCTAAAACAGTAGTTTATCTAATTCATATATTTATATTATATGTAATTATTTTCATTTCAATTTTCAAGGACAACTACAATGTTTTACATATTGCTGCTATGTTTTCTCGAGAGGATGTTGTGAAACTTCTGTTGACCAAAAGAGGTGTAGATCCCTATTCGACAGGAGGGGTAAGTACCTAATACTAGTTTTAAGAAAATTATGCAATTTAGGAATATTCGTTCTTTTGCACATTTTAACAGGTTCGATGTGAAACTGTGTGGTTCAAAAAGATATCTCATTATTAAACATTGAAAACAAGAGAACGGTGTCATGGGACACCAGGTAAGTACGAAGTTCCTTCGGATAATATAGAAGGACCACAATTTGCGAAAACGAAACATGTGCGTGTCGGGGCGCACGACAGAAGTGATAACTCATACTAATCCAAGTTGAAATAGTTAATATTGAAATGTGGAGCTAAAAGATCTTACGAGATTGTGAATAAAAAAAATTAAAAAGCCAGAAGTAACCTCTGGGATTCGAACCCAGAAATACGACACGCTTGAGTATTTAGACCACTCGGTCGTCAACGCAATCTAAGGTATAGATGCAAGAGTGTATATAATAAAAAAATTAATGAAGCCAGGAGTAACCTCTGGGATTCGAACCCCAGAAATACGGCACGGCACACCAGGGTCCAGTACTTAGACCACTCGGTCGTCAACGCAATGTAACAATTAGACGCAAGAGTGTATATAACGAGAGGATAACGTATCGCCACGCTATATGATTGAATATAAACCTACAATACGTAGTCATTATTTTATGGAACAAATTTGTGAAGCTTTATCTTTTCATTATGCCATATCTGATTCCTATCGTAATCTGAATGCTTTTCATATTTATGCATATAACTTATACAAAATTATTTCGATGTTTCACATCTGACGTTTTAGAGTTGCTTGTACATGAATTAATGAGTACATATAATGCATTGGCAATTGACGTGGCGGAGTGGGATCAGAAAGAGAAGGGATGAGAGAACGAATAGAAAGAGAGACAAAGAGAGAGGTATACAATATTCGCTTGTGTTAACTAAAAGCATGACTTTCGTCAGTCTACTTTGGTCAGTCTACTTTCTTCAGTCTGCTTTCGTCAGTCTACTTTCGTCAGTCTACTTTCGTCAGTCTACTTTCGTCAGTCTACTTTCGTCAGTCTACTTTCGTCAGTCTACTTTCGTCAGTCTACTTTCGTCAGTCTACTTTCGTCAGTCTACTTTCGTCAGTCTACTTTCGTCAGTCTACTTTCGTCAGTCTACTTTCGTCAGTCTACTTTCGTCAGTCTACTTTCGTCAGTCTACTTTCGTCAGTCTACTTTCGTCAGTCTACTTCCGTCACACTTTTAGTCTCGCATATTTTTCAGTTTGGTCCCGCAGCGATATCCCTAACTCCTCCAAGCTTGCCGTTCCAAAAATTGGATGAAAAAATATTCCTGCTGATTTAATTGTTTTTAAATTAACATTAAAATTACTGTAACATTTCTCAACATAACATAACATAGAAGATATAGGTATATCAGTTTTTTGAAAAATGAAAAATAGTGAAACTCAGCGTAATGCTATTTTATGGAATCTTCAGGTATTTGTGTTGGAATAAGTGATTTAATTGAATATCTTACGTTGGAGGAGATAAGGATTTTGCTGCGCAACCAAACTGAGACATAATATGTAAGATTAAAACATATAACATAATAAGTTTTATAGTGTATAATACCTTTCTCTTTCTCCCTCTTTCTTTCCGTTCTCTCATCCCTTCTCTTTCTGATCCCACTCCGCCTCGCTGTGTTGCTTCTTTTGTTCTTTATTATCCGGAAGAACTTCTTTCCTACCTGGTGGCCCATGACACCGTTATCTTTTTTTAGAAGTTTAGCTTTAGGGTCGAAGAGAGAACATTTAATTGTATGGCAGGGGGCACGATACTAATTATGATGGAAAATTGGAGCGCGAATCCTGAAGGGTTGAAAAACGCGTAGAATATTTCAAAAAAAAATAGAAATGGAAACCTTTTCTGTTTGTTTAAAGGAAACTAGTATGTACATTTTATGTTCTACAGGGACTCAGCAGTGACTTTGAGAACTTTCCCCCTATATCTCTGTCATTTCCAGGCAGTTGCTCCCGTTTATTACATTATCGCCTGTGCAGCCACTATTTCGAAGCTTGAATTCCCATTGTTCGAAGTGATGATTGCAGTTTCCGTATGAAATAATGTGAATACGACATTTGTATTCGGTTTGCATGTTCGAATATCTTTCAGAATTAGCACTGCAATGAAATATCGCTAATTCCCTCAGTATTAAAACGAAATTGTTTGAATTTGCTATGCGAACGTTTTACTTTATTAACGTTGAATTCAGAGATAATATCAAATCAGTTAAGATATATTATCGAAGAAGGTTAACTGTGGAATGTTTCTTATCTTCTTCAAGAGCCTTACCCGGTTTCGAGCGTAGGCGACCTCTCTTCAACTATTCGTGTTGTGCGTGATTCAAAGATACACGAATAAAAGGGACCTACAGTTTTACAACGGTTCCGAACGTCGTTATAGAGAGGCTTTACAAGGCAGAATACTTCTCGGTGGTTTGCCATTGCCTTCCGAGAGGTGGCTTCGCATTAATTCGATGGTTCGGCCGGGATTCGGTCCGCAATTTCGTAGCCTAAATCAAAGAATTTTCAGTTAAATGCCTACAAATCGAAAAAAGTTTCAGTTGCATCGTGGGTTCATGAAACCACACAATAATTTTTCTGGTACTGCTTACTGGACAGATATATACTTATAATCGACAATATGCCTACAAATACATCATATCAGTTTTATTGATTTACCTTGCCTTGAAACAAAGTTTTTTTCTAGATGCGAAACAAAAAACATGTTTCGTTTTTCGACCTTTGTAGTAGCAAAGGTCTGTTGTAGGTTTTATATTATTTGCCGGTGATATAAAAAGGTTTGATATCAGGTTTCTTGTGAACTAGGAGACTATTTCAAAATATTTTCCTCTCCCTTTGTGTTGCATGAGGAAAACCTGTTACTTTTGCTTCAGATAGAGCTTGTGCTACAGAAGTACCTACACTATTGCATCTCCAAGTTTCTTTAAAATTTAATAGCCCAGTTTAACAGTAGGTACTGACAGTAGACTACTAAAGCATACGTAGTTCATACATTTAAAATGAAGAGTGTTCTAAACGATATTACTTAGATAGGTATTCAATATATAACTAAATAAACAACGCCATTTACTTAATAGCATCCTTATTTCAGGTTAATGAAACATGTGGATACTAAAACTTATTTTTATAGATATAGTAAAAAACATTAATTTCCTTAAAGCACAGACCCTTGAAATGATATGTAGGGCACTTCAGTGGCCTACGTGTTCTAAAAGTTTCGTATGTCTGCGCTATAAACTAATTATTCTACATTCTGATACGTTTCAGTGACTTTGTCAATCGAATTATTTTTTTTTCATAATATTTACAGAGTAAATACCAGACATCTGTTCATATCGTAGCTTCCAGACAAACAGGAACAGCTACAGCTATCCTGAGGGCCTTACTCACTGCTGCTGGAAAAGAAATTAGATTGAAACCTGATGGAGTAAGTGAAGTGCACTGTATTATATTTTATTGAGAATTTTAATAAAACACCGAGTTAGTTTGTAGAGGCATACTGACTAACATTTGGGAGGTGCTGGGTTCGAACTTTGGGGTCGATTGGTCCCATGTCTTTTTCTCAAAGGTATCCTAATGGCGAAGGCCACTACTTGCAGACTTAGTCAAATGCTGAGTCAATAATCATCTTCTGAACCCAATCTAACCTCCTCTATTCTATAAATCCCACTGGTTGAGCTCTCATATCTTAAGTAGATCGCTGCTCTAACACATACTTCGAGAAGGAATTAAACGAGTAATATTTCCTTTTTTCAACTAAAACTGCAGAAAAGTCTCATTTTAGATAGACAGATAGCTTTTATTCGGATACTATTGTATAAACATTCGTTTTTTATATTACATTATTTGATTCATAGGGAGTCACCTAAGCACAGCTTGTATTGTGAACTGCCTATGGAATGCTGACAATTTCTTCATTATTTTAGGTTAAAATAAAACATAATTCCTTTATATAAATACACACACATAAACCAGATTTTATATAATAAATTGATAATTAATAATTGATTGATTGATAATTGAAGAAGTAGATAATTTAAGAAAAAATGAGTGTCAGTCAAAAAGTTTTTCGAATCTTTCATAGTTGGTGTCTATGTATTTGTTAATCTCTTTTTACAATCTGCATTTATTTTTCAGACATTTCAGAGGTATAGGTAAAATATTCACTAATTTTGATCCATCGTAGGAGATGAATTTCTGTGTTTGACTTTTAGTACAAAGTGGAATCTGAATGGCCTGGTTGGCAGTAGCTCTAGTATAATATAAATGGGTATTATAAGTTAATGGTAAATTAAGAATCCATAGTATACTACGATACACATAAAGCTTTCTAACCTTGAATAACCCTGATTCTAAGTAGAGTGATGTAGTGGGATATCTGCGATTTTTTTTAAAATAATTTTAATTATGGTGTTTTGAGTAACTTGAATGTTATTCGTGCTAGATTTACCTATATATAAAATTATCATTTTAATAGGAACTCAACCGAAAACTGCTTTTTCTAAGTTGATAGATATTATTGTAAATTCAACTTGCTTTAAATTCATCCAGGCAAATAAACAAATTTATCTCTAAACACGGATGAGGTACCCAAGAGGAAAAACTTTTATGTAAAATCCTATGAATTTTTGCACGAAGTTTGGAAATGTAAAAATAATCTAGTGAGTGACACTATTTCTAGGTATTTGTCAACTTCGGTAAATAATTTTCAAATTGTCATTTTTTTTCAACTATGCTCCCTGCAAAAAAAAATACATCTTGTAAAGTGCTATGGTTTTGCAGCTGTTTCGTACAAGTACGCAATTAATTTATTTAATGAAAAATACCCGAAAGTTACGAGGAATGGATTAAAAAAATCAATAAAGAAATTAGATACCTACTCACTAGATTATTATCACATTTCCCAACTTAGTGAAAAATTCATAGGTTTCCACATGAAAATGATTATAAAATTAAACAGGTTTTTCGAAAAACTTGAATTTTATTTCATTTTATGGGGTTTTTCAACAAGCAAAACTTTTAATCAGGAATAACATTTGTCGCTAAAACTAAAAATGTAACATTAATGATTGAAAAAATTAATGAAGAAATTAGAACCTCACTATATTATTATTACATTTCCCAATCTAGTGAAAAACTTCATAAATTGAATAAAAAATGCAACAGGTTTTGAAAAACATAAATTTATTTCTTTTTGAGGGGATTTTGAACAAGCAAAACTTTTTATGAAGAATAACATTTTCCGCTAAAACTGAAAATAAAAACGTTCATCCTCTTGGGCACCTCATCCGCTGTATAATCCATAGAAAATTTCAAATAATTATCGTATGACGAATTATAAATATTTTGGGTAATCTAGTTGAAACACCCTGTATAGTAGGTATTCCTAATCTTCGGATGGAAGCTAAACATGTATACTTCAGAGAACGTAAACAAACTCTAGAGATATCCACGAAATTCAATATGATCTATGGATTTTATTTTCTTTCGCTTTGTGTTTTGACTATTATTTTTTAGTAGCTAGTCTGAAAGGGAGCAGAGATGATCGGTACCAGTCTCGAATTATTTGATCACGCGACTAAAAATCCACCCTAACCATAGTGACCACGTATTATTCCCATATAAATGACTGAAATAATTTGCTAATTGCAGGTCTTATTGCTTGATTTGAATATTGGATTCGGCATTTTGAGGAATAACTTAAAGTTTTATGACCTTAACTTGACAGTTGAATATTAATATTTATAAAAACATCTGGATAAAATTCGAATTTATGTGTTGAAGAACTTACATTTCAAAAGTAGACAATCCAAATAACTTTTACTTTCATGTAAACATTTAGGGAAAATATAATAACGTCAAATTTTATTCTAAGGAAGAATTGGCAATATAGTATACGATATATTCAAAATTTCATCCCCTCAAATCATATTAAAAATTGTGATTAGCAACTTGTATGTCCATCGAATTAATGGCCTTTAAAAAGCAAGCCAATCCTATGAACAAAAGTATTTATTATAAGATTGATATGACTTTTTCGTAATCCCATACTGTTATTTTGATTTAACGGTATTCAGATGACAATTGAAAAGTCAGTGTTAACGGCCGCCGGCCGTTATAATTTCATAACGGCCGGCGGCCGTTAAGAAATCACTTGTTCAAATATTTATTTCAAAACAACATTCTGCTTACAATAACAATTATAATAAAACTAACTATTTATTTATTTGAAAAGTAATTTGACAATTGCTATTATTTGAAATGTCTATCTTATTGATTAGAGATTTACCATCTATAGCAACAGTTTTTGAACTTGTTGTCGGTGAAGCCTCATTATTATGAAAAAGTTGTCTCGTTATCTTCATTCTCTTCGAAACTGAATTTTCAATATACGACTCCGCCACCGCAGAGGAGTCCCAACCTCCAAGTTCTTTTACCGATAGTAGATCTCCACCATTTTCTACAAGCATGGTAGCCGAGGATCTGCGAAACGAGTGCCCTGTGTAGAGCTGAGGGTTTTCTAATTTTAAGAATGCTGCAATTTTCTTTGGAACGCCTGCAATAGTATGAATGCCCACTACTTGTTTTACACATTTACCATTCCTATAACCAATGAAAAATCGCCGATTTTCCAGATTCGAAGGTCGCAACTTTACGTATTTTTGGTATAAACCATAGGCATCAAAAGGAAGTCCTTCTTTTGGGAATGACAAATACCCTATTCTTTTTGGTTTTAGTCATCCTCAATGTAACCAAAACTTTGGTACTGGTGCTTTCAAAATCATCCACACTCTGCTTCACAAGTTCTTCACATCTACAGGCACCAAAAATTCCACACATTAATACAACCTTTTCAAGCAACCATGTATGATCATTTGCTTCCTACAAAAACTTAATTACTTCTTCTTCAGACAAAATTTTTGATTTTTTTGGTGTGTATCCATCAGACTTTCGTCTCAAGAATAAAAATAATTTTCCAAATCTGAAAATACATTTCTGTTGGTAATACTCTATTATGGTGCAAGATTTAAAATAACTAACCTTGAAATGTCAATGTTGTCATAAACTCTCAAAGCAAGTTTCAACATTGAAATCTTCGTCCACAGCGAGTTGGGAGAATAAACCTCCGATTTTCCTTTCGCATAGGCTAATAAAACATCTTCATTAACCACCTTTACATTCTTGCTATTACGCCAATTTTCAAAATTTTCATATTCTTTTTTATACCGCTGTTGAGTTATTTCCTGCAGTAAATCAACACTCGCTGCACATGATTCTTCCAATATTTCAAAAGGAATTTCATTTTGTTCCTCAATTTCATCCATAGTCGTCGTTACAGCGAACTTGCGAACACAAAAAACTGACGTTGTTTATAAAATTGCCAAACAGTGCCATGACAACAGAGTGCACGACGTTGGTATTTTTTTTCAGAATTACGAGGTACGGGGTTTGTTTTTTCTTCGGAATCAAAATTTAATCTTCCAACGGTATTACGAAAAGTCTTTAACGACACACGGTCGATACGCAAATAACGGATTCGGTTAGTTATAATCCTCGGCTGCGCCTCGGATTACAATATCCAACCTCATCCGTTATTTGCTACATATCGGCCTTGTTACGTTAATAACTATAACTTGGCAGTTGAATATCAACATTTGTAAAAACGTTTTAAAACCGGCTATCACGTCTGGATTAAATTCGAATTTATATGTTGAAGAACTCATATTTCAAAAGTACCTACATAATCCAAATAATTTTTGATTTCATGTAAATTTGGGAATAATATAATAACGTCAAATTTTATTTCAAGGAAGGATTGGCAAAATAGCATACGCCTAATTTCACATTTTTTAAGTTCAGTTCCTCATCAAATCATCTTAAAAAATGTTCTTAGCAACTCGTACTTACATGGAATTAATGCCCTTAAGAAAGCACGCCAATCATATGAACAAATAAATTTATTATTATATCAGAATATAGAAAGAAAAATTAACGTTTCGTCAAATTTTAATTCACTTCTAAATAAATGTGGAGTGCTGCCATCCCTTTTTTTTAAGTTCTCGAGATATAAAATTGCAAGAAAAGGATCTTAGGTTTACAAATATATTTGGGCAAGGCGTTTAGATGTTCATTTCTTGGTAACATTCTCGTCTGGACGTAGTTCAATTTTTATCATGTTTTAGAAAGGAAAAATTCCATTGCTGTTAGCCGTGGAGGCAGGAAATCAGTCAATGTGTCGTGAGCTACTAAGCGCTCAAACTGCTGACCAATTGAAAGCTTGTTCTGCGAATGGAGATACTGCTCTTCATCTTGCAGTAAGAAGAAAAGATATCGACATGGTAGGTCAAAAACAAATAAATTTAATGCTTTGTATAATCAAAAAAATTGGATAATAAAGTTACAATGAAAAATTCCAAAATGGTTTTATGAACAATCTAAAAAACGTTAAAGTGTGTCATATTTATTTTTACAAAAATGTTCAGTCCATTATGAAAAAATTATTGCATCGAATAGCAGTAGTAAAACATCGAAATTTATAAGATCAATGTTAAGATATCAAGTGAATATTATGTTCAATGCCTCAAGTGATTTTTTCTGCTCAAACAATTCACATTGTTATAATACTTGTTACAAAAAACAATCTAGTTCTCATGATGAATCGCGTTTAGTATAGGCGAATCAAAATAAGCGCTACGCCGCCTGGTGACAATCAGAATAACTAAAAATCTTGACATAGTTCCTATGTTCTCCTTTGTTTTGTGTTTGTTTTTGTGTGATTTTTTACAAATATTTATTATTTGCAATCATTTTGAAAGCTATGAGTCGTTCGAATCGTTATTGTTCAGTTCCTCAGTGTTCTTCCTGGGAAGAGAAATGTTCAAATGTGAATTTCCATGCTTTTCCTCCAGCTGGTGATAAATATCGTGTTTGTGTAGAAGGGAAAAAGGAATACTCCTAAAGTCTCTACTTTGTGTGATCTGATAACTACAGATAGTGCTCTAAACAGTTTCACTGGTCTCAATAATATAAAACTATTAGATACAATAGTAAAAGCAGTACAATCTGTTTACAGTGATCAACGGTCACATAGATTAACAATCAAACAGCGTATTGTTTTAGTATTGACAAAATTGAAATGTGACCTTACATATGTGACATTATATCTTTTATTTGGCATTTCACAAGAATTATGCCAAAAATATATTTATAAAATGCTACCCATTATGAGTAGAGTTCTTAGTTGAGTCATAAGATTCCCAGAATATTCTGAAATACAGAAAAACATGCCAAAATGTTTTGAAAGTTTTCAAAATACTCGAATCATCTTAGACTGTACAGACACTTTTATACAGAAACCAAAATGCCTTTGCTGCAGGATCAGGTTTTACTCTCAGTATAAATCTAATAACACAGTGAAATTCATGACAGGTGTTTCTCCTGGAGTTCTAATTACTTATATTAGTGAACCATATGGGGGAAGATCATTTGATAAAACGATTTCCCAACATAGTGACTTAATTTTAAAGTTAGAAAGTTCACAGGATGCTATTATGGTGGACAAAGGTTTCTTGATAGATGATATTTGTCAACAGTTTAAAATAAAGTTGATCAGGCCACCATTTTTGAAAGACAAAAAACAGTTGACTACAGAAGAAGCATTGTTGAATGCCAAAATAGCAGCTGCTAGAGTTCATATTGAACCAGTCAATCAGAGAATTAAGATATTCATCTCATGATCTAATCTAAGATTTCTCTCAATTTGGCTACAAAACAAATGATGATAATCACGTACCGCCTCAATAGCAATGAGAATACATACACAGTAACACACTCGTTCACTTAAGAAGCCTGAAAAGTCTTTATATTTATGGTAAAATTATATTTCAAAAACACAAATAAACACGCAACAAATACAACATAAATATTCCAATGTCAATATTTATAGTTCTACGACTGGCCACATTGGCGCTGCATTCTTATTTTCAGATGCTTATTATTGACATATAGACGTTTCGGTTCTGTTTCGAAGACATTATTATAAGATTAAAGAAACAATTCGGGTGCGATCTCCCAACTTCAAAAACTGATTAGAAACTAGAAAAGAAGAAATTCAATTTCCTAGTCTTAAGTTACCTTTTCTACCGACTGAACTACTTCAAGCCATCAGCCAATGCATAAACCTTAACCTGTCTAATCTTCAGAGTCCTGAATGATTTTTATTGAACTTTATTGAATTTTGTGTGAGTATTGCCACAATTTATAAACAACAGAGATGACTGAAGTAATTCGTTTTGTGAAGAAGGTAACGATACTTCTTAGACTTCTGAACTCCTGAAGATGGCTTCGCAACCATAGTCGAAACGTCGGGACTTGCAGAATCTTGATCTCTTTTCATTTCGAGAACGAAATTGCTCGCATTATTTTTATGTTTACAGCAAATTTCTAAGAACCTGACATAGTTAAAAATATTGTCAATTGTTTTCATTCAATGTATGTAGGTTCGAATATTGGTAGATTATGGTACGTCTGTAGATATAAAGAATGGGGAAGGTCAAACGCCATTGCACATAGCTGCTGCAGAGGGAGATGAAACCATGGTAAAATATTTTTATGGCGTTCGAGCCTCAGCAAGCATCACGGATAACCAAGATAGAACCCCAATGCATTTGGCCGCCGAATATGGCCACGCCAACATAATTGAACTTCTAGCTGATAAATTCAAGGCGAGTATTTTGGAAAGGACGAAAGATGGCTCTACTTTGATGCATATTGCGTCATTGAACGGACATGCGGATTGCGCTATGATGCTGTTTAAAAAGGGGGTGTTCCTACATATGCCGAACAAGGTGAGTCTGATATTTTCATGTTGTTCAAAAATATGATGACCATATAAATATATAAAGATAATAATACGGTGGGTAATTAATTTGAAAAATTTATGAAAAATCAAATCAACCCTTCAATGGAGCTAGATTTATGAGATCTAATGTTATAGAATTACCGTTCATTCTCTCTTGAAGCATGAATGGGAATTCCATGTCGTCAGATCTCATGAAACTAACGATCATTCATTTTTCAAATGAAGTTCCCATCGTATTATTTTCTTTCTCATACACGCTGCGTCTGTTAAGCGCAACTAAATTTTCATTTAAAATATATATAGGGTGTCCCGTAAATAACACGCCAGCGTAACACTGGAGGTAGATTGGCTTCAGGTCAATCAGATAACATCAACATGACCTTAGTAAAAGTTTTTTGGTTTTCGAGATATTGCCACTCTTATGGTTTTTTCAAAAATCTATACTTCTTGGTCATTTTCTCGCCTGTTTTGAATATAAATAACTTCTAACTCATGATTTTTTTTCTTGTGCTATCATCAATATCTGGTTGAGACAATCGACCTATCATTTCATTAAAAACTAGCTCGCTAACCTTAAAAAAAATCAAGTTGCTTCAATTTAATTTAAATCCGAAAACTTTAACTAAAGTTGGACTATTAACTATGAAAAAATATTGTACCGGACCGATTCAGCAAAAGATCTTTGAAACTAGCTTATTTCATTCTCTTTCGAAAACGGTACAACATTTGTGGTTTTTTTATTCAAAAGTCTAAAAATTCCAATTTTTGTCATTGAAGTCGTGCTACTTGCGAAATACTTCAAATAAAAAATAATAAGAACTCAATAAAAGGTGCAGGCGTCGTTTGTCGGCAAATTACAATGTGGTAGTTGTTGTAGAAAATATCTGAAACCGCTATTCATTACTCTTTTTAGTCATTGTTGTAGGTAGTCGTCCAAATAATGAACAGAACATAAGGTCTTATTTTTATTAATAATTTGAATCATTATTTTCACAATAGATTTTCGAAATGTCTACCACCAACTCTCAAACACAACCTGCATCTTCTCAAAGATTGTCTTATATGAATGTATATATATATATATATATATATATATATATATATATATATATATATATATATATATATCAGAGAAAGATTCCGGGGTTCAATCCGATTTCGGAAGTTCTGTTGGCGCTGAGAAGCACCGTTTGTTTCACGACGTTTCGCCAAAATCACATTTGGCATTTTCAAGTGCTGCTGTACGTCTGGTGACTCGACGGCAACTACTGTTATATATACGTCGAGTCACCAGACGTACAGCAGCACTTGAAAATGCCAAATGTGATTTTGGCGAAACGTCGAGTCACCAGACGTACAGCAGCACTTGAAAATGCCAAATGTGATTTTGGCGAAACGTCGTGAAACAAACGGTGCTTCTCAGCGCCAACAGAACTTCCGAAATCGGATTGAACCCGGAATCTTTCTCTGATTCATTCCACCATCCGAGAAAACACACACTATATCATATATATATATATATATATATATATATATATATATATATATATATATATATATATATATATATATATATATATATATACATATATATATATATATATATATATATATATATATATATACATATATATATATATATATATATACATATATATATATATATATATATATATATATATATATATATATATATATATATATATATATATATATATATCTATATAGTTGACAGCTGCCGTGGAACACCTGATTGGAATGTAATGAAGTGCGCTACAGATGCTGACTGAATTTTTGTAGCCGCAAATAGACTATATCGACTTGGACGGGCTTTGGTTTCACGATCGTTTGCATACTAAGTCTGGTAATCGTGTTATCAATTATTTTGGAGACATTAATTGGCCATCGATTTGTTGCTTTTGGACTTTTTTTTTGTGGACATCTGTTAAGAATCATTGTAACTTCAAACAGAGACAAGAAAAATCGAAAATGTACTACGGAATTCGGTGGAAAGAATGCAATACAGACAAGCAAGCCCCGGTGGCCATTCCACTGAAATTCTTTTCCATAATACATGGGTGTTCTTTTTCAAATAAAACACTTATTATTCAAAAATATTCAGCGGTGTAGTTTTAATAGCAATTAAAAAAAGAAACCATCGGATGGCCTTTACATGAACTGAACTATATAATTCTTCTTCAGCTGTGAAGAAAATTGGGTCATAACACGGAAAAATACGGCGAAGATTTTCACTAACGAGATAATAATTTCATAGAACGAATATTCTACAAACACGCAAATATTTCCTAGATTAAGCTACGACCCTTTTCTGAAATAATATATCGTTTCGAAAATCTAATATAACATCAGGTATTCTAATACATGACAACGACATCCAAGTTTCTTCCTGCGAATAAAACCTCTGATTAACATTGAAAAGCTGTTTGGAAAACGACATCAAGATTCTCATTGTAACATAATATAAAGCAGTAAAGAATTGAAAATGTCTTGTTCTCAGGAAGACATACTAGTTTCTGATGTCTTAAAAATATAACGAATAATAAAACTTGTCGACTTGTATCGTGTAATAATCCCATTCTCAAGACTCAAGAAAACTTGAGAATTAATTAATTAACCAAATCATGTTAATAACATTTATTATTCCATATATTTGTGAAACGTTAAGGCAAATTTTCTTTTTAATAATAAGTAAAATTAATGTTTTAACAAGTGATAAAAGAAGTCTTAATGTTAATTGTTTATTTTCAAATTTGCATTCGACAAAATATAAAACTGGAGTAGAGAAGGATATATTTTTTTTAATTCACAAGATTTTATCCTCAGGATGGTGCCAGGAGCATTCATACCGCGGCCAGATATGGTCATATTGGAATAATCAATACCCTTCTGCAAAAAGGAGAAAAAGTCGATGTTACAACGAAGGTGAGTTACTGATACGTTCGTGATAGGTTTTGTTTGCTAATAAAAATGAGTTTATAGGAAAATTATACAGCACTTCACATCGCTGTCGAATCATGTAAGCCAATAGTCGTGGAAACTCTGCTTGGATATGGGGCAGACGTCCATATCAGAGGTGGGTGGTATTTATTATTCTACTGGCAATTTTCGAATACAAGTGTATAATTTTGGGGAAGGAAAATAAATTCTCTTCCAACACAATACTCAACTTCTTAATTTCTAATAGATAAATGGATTGATACAAAGAAAATTATTTGTTATAGCAGCAATTGAAATTAAATAGAGTTAGAAATGGATTATATTGTAAGCACTCATGTATTGTAATCTGCTTCCTGCTCGAAAATATCCATGGCATATGCATCTGCTCAACAAGACCTTCAAATGAATGGCTAATAATAATTAAAATAAGGTCAATTAGGTAGAAACAAATTTAAATTCATTTATTTACCGCGATAGTTAGCCAAGTATTAAGGCTCGCTATTTAGCATTCAGGAGCCCCGGGATCGTAGCCCAGAGTCGACTGGTCTGTCAGAGTTTTTCTTCGAGGCATACGTCACTACCAATTCTTCTCATGCGAATGCTCGGCCAGTATTCATGCTATGAACACCACCTTACTTCTTCTCTTCCATAAGTTATCAGCTCGTTTCTATCCTCAATGCACTTTTCTCTCGTGTTTCATTTTTCAACTTTTAAGATATTTTAAATTGGCTTCATTAATAATGAGATCGTACCTATTAAGGTGGAAAGTTGAGAGAAACTGCCCTCCACATAGCAGCAAGGGTGAAGGATGGTGAAAGATGTGCTCTTATGCTTCTTAAGTCGGGGGCAGGTCCAAACTTAGTAACAGACGATGGACAAACGCCCGTTCATGTAGCAGCCAAATATGGAAATCTCCAAACTCTTCTTCTTCTACTCGAGGACGGTGGAGATCCACAATTCAAGAATAAGGTAAAACTCTGTTATTTTCAATCGAAGATAAATATCAGGATATATTTGATTTATAGCATGGTGAAACTCCTCTGCATCTCGCAGCTAAAGGTTGCCAATCTGATGTTGTACAACACCTCATTCAATATGTAAAGGATAAAAAGGGTGACGATGTAGCCTCCAGTTATATCAATGAAGTAAATGATAAGTTTGAAAGTGCCTTGCATTATATTTCCATAGTATCAATTGAAGAAATAGAACAACTTGACTCAGACAAAGAGACTTGCAAACATTTGCTTGAAAATGGTGCCGATGTGAATTTGCAAACACCTCATCAGGAAACTGCTTTTCATTACGTGGCGACAGCTGGAAATAACAACGTCGTTATGCAAATGATAAGTCATATGACTCCCACAGATGCACAGAAAGCATTGAATAAGCAGAATAGCAACGGATGGACACCTCTTCTAATAGCCTCTCATAAAGGTCATGAAAATATGGTAAATAATTTACTCGCTAACCATGCTAGGGTAGATGTTTTCGATGTTGATGGAAGATCTGCTTTGCATCTTGCTGCAGAACATGGATTTCTAACTATTTGCGACTCTTTACTAACGAACAAAGCATTTATCAATTCTAAATCTAGAAACGGAAGAACTGCCTTACACTTAGCAGCTATGAATGGTCACGTACATCTTGTGAAATATCTCATAAAGGATCACAATGCTGTTATAGATATTTTGACTCTGAAGAAGCAGACTCCTTTGCATTTAGCTGCAGGAGCGGGACAAATGGAAGTATGCAAATTACTTTTAGAGCTAGGAGCTGATATTGATGCTACTGATGAACAAGGCCAAAAACCAATTCATGCGGCATGTCGGAATAATTATTCTGAAGTAGCTAAATTATTTTTACAACATCATCCAAGTCTAGTTATGGCAATGACAAAAGATGGAAATACTTGCGCTCATATTGCAGCCGCTCAAGGAAGTGTTACAGTGATAGAAGAACTGATGAAATTCGATAGACAAGGTGTTATTAATGCAAGAAATAAAAAGACTGATGCGACTCCTTTACAAATAGCTGCCGAAGGAGGTCATGCTGAAGTTGTAAAGGCCTTAGTAAGAGCAGGTGCCTCTGTGAATGACGAAAATAAATCTGGATTCACAGCTGCTCATTTGGCAGCTCAAAATGGACATGGGCAAGTTTTAGAAGTATTGAAGTCATCAAATACATTGAAACTTACAAGTAAGAAGTTGGGCGTGACTCCGTTACATGTTGCTGCATATTTTGGACAAGCTGATACGGTTAGGGAATTATTAACACATGTGCCTGGTGCTGTTAAATCAGAAGCTCCATCTGGAGAATCATTGATACCAGTTTTAGGAAACGAATCTGGATTAACGCCTCTTCATTTAGCTGCTTTTTCTGGAAATGAAAATGTCGTCAGGCTGTTACTAAACTCAGCAGGTGTTCAAGTTGATGCCGCAAGTCATGAAAATGTGAGAAAATAACTTTTCGAGAAATATATGTACTGACTTTATTTTGAAATTTTCAGGGTTATAATTCTATGCATTTAGCATGCTATGGTGGCCATGTGACAGTTGTTGGACTCTTGTTGAGTAGATCTGCTGAATTGTTGCAAAGTATAGATAAACATGGAAAAACTGGACTTCATATAGCTTCCACTCATGGACATTATCAAATGGTTGAAGTGTTACTGGGTGAGTAAACAAAACCTCGCCTTGAATTCCAGACAGAATAATTGTATAAAAAATTTATGTCCTCACGTTTTGTAGGCCAAGGTGCGGAAATAAATGCATCTGATAAAAATGGTTGGACACCTTTACATTGTGCTTCTAAAGCAGGTTGTTTCAATGTTGTCAAACTTCTAACGGAATCTGGGGCTTCTCCGAAATCCGAAACAAATCTTGGAGCTGTTCCTATTTGGTTTGCTGCTTCTGAGGGTCATCATGATGTACTGGAATACCTCATGACGAAGGAACATGACACATATAACCTTATGGAAGATCGAAAATTTGTTTATAATCTTATGATCTGCTCTAAGAATCATGACAACAAACCAATTGAAGAATTTATTCTGGTATCACCAGCTCCTGTTGATACCGCTGCCAAATTATCAAATATACTAATTGTTTTATCAAATAAAGAGAAGGAAAGAGCTAAAGATCTTATAGCAGCTGGGAAGTTCTGTGAATACATGGCTACAGAGTTATTAGCTCTAGCAGCTGGTGCAGATTCTGCTGGAAAAATTTTAACGTCAACTGATATGAGGAATATGGAGTTCTTGGATATTCTGATAGAAAATGAACAGAAAGAAGTAATTGCTCACACTGTCGTTCAACGATATCTCCAGGTAAAATCTAGGTAATATCTAATATTGAAGAAACACATTATAGAGGTGTTTTGCTATGAAAATCAAACAAACTAAATTTTTTCTTGATTCTAATATTTTTCAAGAAAAGGTTGAGTTGGGCAGCAGATGATCCAATGAATTATTTTCTTTATAGAACCTCTCAGTTGGAAAATAATGTGGTAACTAATAAATTATTCTTTTTCAGGAACTCTGGAGGGGAGCTCTCAACTGGGCAGCATGGCGATTGCTGTTGTTGTTCGTAGTTTTCATAATATGTCCACCAGTTTGGATAGCTTTCACTCTACCGTTAGGTCATAAATACAACAAAGTACCAATAATCAAATTTATGTCTTACCTTACTTCCCATATATATCTTATGTTTCTTCTACTCATTGTTGCCATTTTGCCTCCTTATCCTGTAGTAAGAAATACCTTGATACCATACTGGTATGAGTGGATGCTTCTTGTTTGGTTAAGCGGACTCTTACTATTTGAGTTAACCAACCCAAGTGATAAGTCGGGTTTAGGTTGGATAAAACTATCAGTTCTTCTCTTAAGTATATTTGGAGTTGGTACCCATGTTCTAGGAATATTATTCATACAAAAATCTCACTGGCCCACACTTATGTATTGCAGGAATCAACTATTCGCCCTCTCCTTTGTCCTTGCATGTGTGCAAATTCTAGATTTCTTATCTTTTCATCATCTCTTCGGGCCTTGGGCTATCATTATAGGTAATCTCATGAAAGATCTGGCAAGATTTTTGGCAGTTTTAGCTATTTTTGTATTTGGATTTTCAATGCAGTTTGTTGCTCTCAATCAGTCGTTTACTGATTTGACTCCTAGCCAAGTTAGGAGTTTAGCGAGGCCAAGAAGAAGAGACTTATTCAGCGATGGTGAGTATTTTTTATATTCTCGTAATCTTCATTGTTGAACTTTGCTCAAAAACAAAACCTCCATAAAAACCAATTTTCTACTGGATACGATCATGTCACGTGTGCATTTTGAAATGCCAAATACTATATTCGCTAAAAGAAACCATGAACAGCGAAAATGTAATAGTAGTCTCTCGGTTCTGAATATTGATATCTTGAAAATTAAATTTTTTGCATGTTTGAGGAAAATTGTAAATTTTTTGTGTTAGTTAAGTTTGTCCTCGTTATCAGTGGTATATATTGGTAAAAGGCTTTTGTGATTTCGTGATTTTATATGAGTATTTATTAAAATCCTGCTTATAAGTTCTAGTAAATAGTTGTATACCGCATGTTCGATATCTCTGAAAAGATTCATTTCGAAATATTGAATTCTAGAGACAAAAGAAGGACCGAAGTTCCTTACGAATGTTTTTCGCACTCTGTTGTTGTTGTTTTTCTATTTTCTTCTCTTTCGATACTCTTTCTTGACGCTGTAATGTATGTTAATAGTGTACAGTAAATACTCGAATTACATGTAGGTACTTAAATTGAACGTAAATAAACAGTAACTAAATGTCTCAAGCTATACAATTGTAAACTTCAATTTTAATATTTCCTAGTAGGTTTATTCATATCTAAGAGTTGAAGAAAGAAATATAGACGACATTGCAAGTTAAACTGAATTCGAGTTTACTTACCTTATAGAAGAGACAGCATTTTAAGCTAATAACTCATGAATTTTAACACTTCGCTACCGAGATACTATTTAAAATGGTAACATACAGAAAATTTGAAACTTTTTCATCATTATATTCAATTAGGAAATGAAGTATAAAATCCCTAAAATCTGTCACACAAATATTCATTGGATATCTTCTCAATGATAGTTTAAAAATGTTCAATTATGTAGAACCTGGACACTTCCTTTTCAGCTTTCAGACTACTACACAAAAAATATTCATGTAACATTTATATAACTTAGAAATTAAACTCATTCATCCATTAAAAATGTTCAACGAAGATCACCCAAGCAAGTCTTTGTGCTTGCTGTTATACATAAAAGTTCTTATTCTTCCCAGTGATAATGAATCCTCTGGTTGTATTCGAGAAGCTATTTTTCGCTGTGTTCGGTCAAACTCAATATAATGAACTGATAGTAAGAGCCCCACTTAATATACAACTCATACGCCCAATTTGGACAGACAATCTCTTCAAAATTATATTTGGAATCTACATGTTGGTCTCCGTGGTGGTACTTGTCAATCTACTCATTGCCATGATGTCAGGTACCTACCAACGCATTCAGGTAATTGTTTTATTGTTTTTTTCATTCCAGTCCAAAAGAACCCAATCAAATCGTTCGAAAATTTGTGCTTTGCTATTTTCGGCCAAGCCCGTATAGAGGACTTGAAAATTGCTGGCTATGATTTTTATACCAACCATAACAATCAACCATATTGGACCGAGTTTCTTTTCAAGGCTGTGTTTGGAGCTTATATGCTGGTATCTGTTATCGTTCTCATCAAGCTCCTCATTGCTATGATGACTGATACATATCAACGTATACAGGTAAATTCACCACATGGGACCTTGGGGCACTCCACTTGAAAAATTAACAGATTGGTAAAGGTTTGCTCTTTTGAAGTATCATAAATATTTTGAGCCTAAACAACCCAGTTTATAACTTGAAATATTTTAGGGTATTCTTCTAAATATTTTTTCTATCGGTCCTGAGTTTGTTATCGTAAATTCTTTCACTTTGAGTGTCCCACGGTTTGAAGCATAAGGTTCACGCTGATGCTATACCGATGCACCAGTTCTCTTGGGCTGGAATTGTGCTAAAAAAATAGAGTAGAAGACGATTAGGCTTTGAAAATGTACGACACAGCTTGCGCAGTGGTCACTAGAGGTGCTTAGAATGAGTTGTAACTAGTTCCTGAAAAAGTTAGACGTTAGTAGACTATCAGATATGTATGTTGGAAAGATTCATATCAATTATTTGCAAAAAATGCACACGAGACCTGATTTGTTCCCAATTTTCGGGCACGACTGAATTTGAGTTTTTCACAGTACAGATTTAGTCGTTTCAAAATGATTGAAACGGTTTTATTATTCAAGGAATATTTTCTTTTTTTTTAATCAATTTAGCCAACATTTTCATTTTTATGCATAAACTTTAAGAGGACATCTCTCATCTAAACGCCTCATCCGACACCAACTTTATAAAAATTATTTACCTAAAATTCGAAAAACTTACTAAGTTCCGAGAATAAGAAAGGAAACTGCTCTTACATAATTATCAATTAAGTGGTATTGAAAAATTATTTTATCATTCATTATATACAGAAGAATTGTATAATAGAATGTATGAAACAAAAAAAGGAACCAAATAAGAAAACGAAAAATTAAATATATTATTCTAGTTAGGATCTTAAACTTTGTTATGACAACAAATCTATATATAAGAACCTAAATTTTCAATAATTTTTCAAGCATATGCGAGCACGAAGTAATTTGGAATTTGACATAATTAAAGTTCATAAAGTGAAGAAGAGCGAAAGCTGAAATTTCTTTATAATAAGAGTTTCAAAAACGTTCAATTAAATTCAAGAAAGAATCAGTTACGTGGCAAGTCTACTGCAGCGCCTTTGACATTTTACATAATCATTATATACTTTTATACTGACAATGTTCAACACATAACATTAAAATTTGAAAATTTAGCGATTAAATTAATACAAAAAATCTAGTCCAACTTCTGCAGCTTTTCAAGACTACTGCAGAAATATAGGTACCTATATTTCGATTTATTTGATCCTTCGGTTATTGTTTAATTCTCAGCAGCTATGGATCATGCTTTTGAAGCTGAGTGGGTAAATATAACAGCCCCTAGAACGTTCTATAGAACTAGGGGGGCTTTACGAAAAAAACGTCCAACAGAAGAAACTGACGCAGATAGTAAGTCTATCGTGTGCGAATTTAGGATTCTATGTCTGTCTTTTCTCTATGTGTTCAATGCAAGAGTCTTTTGTCAGCTTCCGCAGACCGAGTTTTAGCTTTTGTGAGGATAAATGCCGTTTTTGTTATTTTTGTCTTTATGTGAAGTCGAAAAACAAAACCATTATATTTGAAAAATATGAGGAACAAGTCAAATGTTATATTTCTATACGGGACAATTGAAAAGAAGTCGTATTGAAGAATAATTGTTAAAGAAGTTAAATCATTTATGACATTCCACTTAATTTTCAATATTTGCGAAAGTTTAGAAGTTTTGGCTTTTTCCTTCTATTTGTGGTTCCTATTGATGCAGAGGAATCAGTTGTCCTGATTTATTTTAAGTGATATCTCCATGTTTCTAATCCATAATAACATGTATATAACATAACATAGAGTTAGAAAATTTCCTCGTAATAATCATGAAAACATCGAGTACATAAATACTGGAGTGTTCTAGAATGAGGTCGATTCAAAGGATAACTCAATTATTGATGTAGTCTCTTAGTGCAACAGTACAGAGTTGACTAAGTTTGAAATGTTAATATTAAAAAGTGTTTAATATTGATGTACCTAATAGGTATATTTTAACAAATTATTGTCATTTGAATTGTGGAGGTCAAAAATTTAATACACATTGAATTCTCAGTAATTGAGTGCAACATTAATGACTTGTTTCGGTTCACTAGTGCCATCTTCAGGTACAAATTATAATTGAAGCTAAAAGTGCAATATTATATATAAACTTGATATTATCCGTGTATAACAAATACATATATAAAAGAGGACAATATCATCAAAACTATTCAAACATCGTCAAACACAATTCTAGTTCTTATATTTAATCATTACAAAAACAACTTCAAGCAACTTTCCTATCAAAGAAATTGATATTTTAGTCAAAAATCAGTAATTTTCTTTATAATCATAAATTCAAAATTGTATTCAAGATCCAAAATAATTTTGGATAATATATCAAAAACAAACTATATAAATGCACATGCTTTTGTTTAAGTACAAGTGGCTAATCAAAATCAAAATTCTTAGATATTAACATAAATAAAAACTTGAAGCAAAAAATTCATAAATATATATTATGTATAGAGTGTTCTAGTTTGAATGTACATATTTGAAATAGTTACAGGTTGAAAATTGACTAAACAAAATTTCATATACAAAGAGTCGTGAAGGATTTGGTCTGTAGTTATTTTTGTCATATATATATATATATATATATATATATATATATATATATATATATATATATATATATATATGTTATGGGAACAAAAATGCACCTTAACTGCAAGTAAAACCAAAAAATATTTCACCGATATTTTGAACCCCTATATATAGTCTCTCAGGCAGTATTTCAATATACTAGTTTGTAATAATGTGTTTTTCTTTGGGTGATTTGAAATTCCAATTTTAAATCCGGACTTTTTTTTTATTGGCTGTGAAATAGAAGAATACATTGTTTGCCAACAATAGACATACCAATTAAAATCAAAATTGGTTCTCCTGTTACATACAAACAATTCAGACAAATTTTTGATAAATCATAACTTAATTAAGGTCTTTCAAATTGTTTATTGGTGCATTTGCAACTTGTCTATGTGTAACTTATCACCATGTTGAATACGTATCAGCATTGAAAATAACTTGTATATAAACTCGTACATATACTTCATTTATCATATTTCATATAACATCCTCTATCTGTGCTTCAATTTACTCCATACTGGTCCTTTAAAATAATCTTCTCGAGCAATACAAAGAATGAATATAATTTCGGAATTCATAACTGTAACAACTCTTATAAATAAAGTTTAAACTTTAAAATAAAACACACTTGGCTTAAGTTTCACTATATAAAAATATTTAGATACTGTATTTAGCAGTAACGAAAAGTCGATATGTTTCGAGTTATGAACTCATTATCAAGACTGACTACAGGAGAGTATTACATCGTATTTTATAAAACAGACAAAAGCAAAGGTGATACCTGAAAATCAATTTGTTTGTTTACAAGGGGTAATTTACTATTATGGGCGGAATTTATTTCAAGAATTTCAAGAAGGTCAAGGCGATTTCCTTTGTTACCTGAATGCAACAATTGGGTTTTGTTGTAATCCAGGAAATGATACATTTTATACAATGTTCGGAGAAGCCAGTGGTATTTTTATTTTGTATAATTGACTTTTTATGTTCTTCAACACGAATGTTTATATTCCTTTCTGTTTGTCTAATATAGAAAGCAGGACATTCGTCTTAAAATATTTTGTAAACACCACTGTTTTCTCCGATGATAGATTTTTCTTTATTATTGACCAAGAATGACTTCAAGTTTCTTTTATTTGTACAAATTGTTTTAACATTATTTTTCGATAGTCTGTTACAAATTTTGCTACTCAAATTCGACACATAATTTATTGGGAAATATTTTTGTTCTTCATTAATAGTTTGCGTGGGGTATATTGAATGTAACAGATTCTTTATTCGTTTTTTCACAATGAGCTTATCGATAAGACTTTCATTGTAACCGTTATTGGTGGCTAATAATTCAATTGTATTAACTTCAGTTTGAAAATTTGTTTCCGATAATGGAATAGTGAGTTTTATTTTAATGTATTGTTTACCGTCGCTGTGAATTAAAGTATATGTGAAGGTTGATTTTTTATAAATGTTGAAAGTAAGAGAATTGAAATTCTTAGCAATCAGAGCGTCTAAGAAATTCAAGGTACCGTTTTCGTTTTCTACTTCTTTTGTAACTGCAAAATACAGTATCTAAATATTTTCAAATAGTAAAACTTTAACTAGAGTGTTTTCTATTTTAAAGTTTAAACTTTATTTTTTATACTGTTTCACCAAGTGATGTGCGAGATTTCAATCTCAGTTAACTCTTATGAAATTTATAAATCGAAATATGAGCAAGACATAACCTCATTTGACTTCATACGATATCTTCAGTGATAATGAATCCACTACTAGTCTTCGAGAGACTATTTTTTGCCGTCTTCGGTCAAACTACTTACGACGAGTTGATTAGAAGAGCACCCCTTAACGAGGCTCCGTTCAGGCCATTGTGGACAGATAATCTTTTCAAAATTGTATTCGGGATCTACATGTTGGTATCAGTGGTTGTACTGATCAATCTACTAATTGCCATGATGTCCGATACGTACCAGAGGATTCAGGTAACATATTGACTGCGGTGAATTACCTACTAGAGCATATTTTAAGTAACAAACTAGATGGTACTACTACTATCAACTGATGAAGGATTTGGTGCAGGCTACTCGCCTAGTAGAGTACCGAGTTCTCCAGTTTGAAAGAAATCACTATAGATCCAACCTGAACATTTCAATTTTTAATTTGAGAGCAAGGGATGAAAATTTGTTAATAGTAAGTGGTCCTTATATTCCAAGATCCCAGAGCCGCCAGACGTCACTTATTTTCTCAGCCATAATATGTATGGGATGAAGTAGTGTTCTTATGCACTTTCAGTGTATGGATACCTGTTACCTTGTGCCGACGGCCAATTTCCAGGTATCAGGTGCTAAAGATGGAATAAACTCGACTTACTTTTCTCATTTTCTCAGTCTTGATTTTTATATATGACTAGCGGGACCCGTCGCGGCTTCGCCCGCGTATCCATATATGTATACGTATGAATTTATTCCACCCCCGTTCAACCCCTGAATGATCAAATTTTAAAAAATGGAGAAAATGGTTTTTCAAGATAACTATAAGGAACATTTTAGTGGCCGAATGGAATCGCTAAGTCGATTATTTTGCCGGAAATAGCCAATATAAAAAAAACAGACTTACCCCTTTTGCACCCCTAAATGATGGAATTTCAAAAAACTGAGAAACTACTTTCTAGAGTTAATTTTACTTAATATTTTCGTGAAAGAGCGGGATCGCTAAGTCCATTATTTTGCGAGAGTCAGCCAAAAATAGCCAATATACGAAAAACACATTTCACCCTCTTTCAACCCCTAAATGATACAACATCAAAAAAAGCAGAAAATACTTTTTTAAGAAAATTATAAGGAACATTGTAGTGGAAGAACGGAATCGCTAAGTCGTTTATTTTGCCGGAAATAGCCAATATAAAAAAAACAGACTTACCCCTTTTGCACCCCTAAATGATGGAATTTCAAAAAACTGAGAAACTACTTTCTAGAGTTAATTTTACTTAACATTCTAGTGGAAGAACGGGATCGCTAAGTCCATTATTTTGCGAGAAACATCAAAAAACACGTTTTACCCCTTTTTCAAACCTCCTTAACGGCGGAAATTTTAAACAAACCCCTCTTAGTGGGAATGTACATAATTAGACTAAACTTCCCTCCAATTTTCTGAAATTTAAAAAATAATGTTTTTGCTGTGGACTGTATACATTTTTTCTTTTTGTATTTTATATATATATATATATATATATATATATATATATATATATATATATATATATATATATATTATATATATATATATATAGTTACTCAGGGAACTATTTCAATACCTCATACAAGCAGCCAGACAGATCGTATGGGCCAAACATCCTGCCAGACACAAATAAAGTGTCCCTATGAGTATGACAGTATGAGCGAAATGTCATGACAGTGAGTATAGAAGGGAGATCGATGCGCATAGATAATGACTATCACGCTTAAATGAGCAAATCATGACATATCGCTCATACTGTCATACTCATAGGGACACTTTATTTGTACCTGGCGGGATATTTGGCCCATACGATCGGTCTGGCTGCTTGCATAAGGCATTTAAATAGTTCCCTGAGTATCATATATAAAAATCAAGACTGAGAAAATAAGAAAGATGAGTTGAGTTTTTTCCATATTTAGCACCAGATACCTTAAAATTGACCGTCGGCACAAGGTAGTAATTATTCATACCCTGAAAGTACAAACGAGCACTACTTCATCCCACAAATATTATTGCTGAAGAAATAAGTAACGTCTGGCGGCTCTGGGATCTTACTCTATTACCAATAATAAAACATCAAAATTTTGATTATTTGAAGAAACTTTGGGGAAACACCATGAAGTATTCCCAGATTTGGGGTTATGCAGTTTTCATTATTACTAGTGAAGACAACTCAGAGAACCTATTAACAAATTTTAGGCCCTCGTAGTCCGAGTCATTGTCTGGAAATTGAAAATTTTTCAGACCTGGTTTAAATGACGTCTTTCGAGCATCTTATCTGAATCACCCTGTATATATTGATTTATTTAGTTATGTTTCTTGAAATATGCTCTGTAAAGTAACAACAGATATAAATCAGTTATCTCGCAATGTACAAATGCTACAAATATTTTGTTATTCGTAGAAAAAGCATGATAGTTCAAATAATGCAATCATACCTCTATAATTCACATATTGAAGTAACTTCCTTGGTGGTATGTTACCGTTTGTTCTTATGAAATCTTGGAGCTTATATTTTTCTGAATCAAGCAGTTTTCTTCTCAGCACTCATGTGTTTCTTTACTTCAAAACACAATCGTTTGGGTTTTCTAAAATAAATATATAATCTATCTTAGTTCACGTTTCACATTATTGAAATATAAATTTTTCGAGCTGGTATAATGGGTAGAAATAAAATCTACGCGTTTCAAAATATTCCATTTGTTTTCTCTGCAGTAAATAATTTAACAAATTGGTAAGTTCCATTGTTTTGTGTATAGAATGTCATAAATAAAACATATTTCTTCTTCGATTCTATAATATTATGAAAATCTTTTTCGCTAAGTAATAATTGATGTATTTGTTTATCCTATCACTGTATCAAATTTATTTTTAAAATCATTATTTCAGTCCTTCTTAAAGAAAGAAATACGGGAGTATTCTTCGAAAGTTTGGATTTCTTATTTATTTCGATATAGTTTGTTGAGGTTGTAACTGAATTTGTCTCTATGTTTAACTTTTTTTGAATAGTTTACTATTTAAGATAGATGGCGTAGTTTAGCATTTTTCGATAGAGCATGGTTTTCGATGTCTTTAGAGTTTAATTAATATTGCATGTAAGTAAACTAGAGAATTAGAGAAAATTAGTGTGTGTATGTATATATATATATATATATATATATATATATATATATATATATATATATATATATATATATATATATATATAATAGGTAAGAATTTCTTGTGCTATATTTTATATATTTCCAAGGTGTAGTTTTCTTAGGTTTAGAGCACAGTAAACTTCAGGTATTCAGATTTTATTAATCAATCTACATATGTTCCGGCGTGTTGTGCCTTTTTTCAAGATTATAACAATGGCTGGGACATTTACATTGTTTATCAGCAGTCTACATTTCATCAATTCATTTTGAAACAACCTGTTTCAAATGAATTGATGAAATGTAGACTGCTGATAAACATGTAAATGTCCCAGCCATTGTTATAATCTTGAAAAAAGGCACAACACGCCGGAACATATGTAGATTGATTAATAAAATCTGAAATACCTGAAGTTTACTGTGCTCTAAACTAAGAAAACTACACCTTGAATATATATATATATATATATATATATATATATATATATAATATATATATATATATAATATATATATATATATAAAAATATATATATATATATATATATATATATATCAATATATATAAAATTATGTGAATTTATAATTATTTTTTATTTCGTTTTCTGAAACTACTCGATTTATAATTTAATGACAAAAATATTGAACTAATAATTCGAAAAAAAATAAGAATTTCTGGGAGTATTACAGAAATGAAAGTTGAAATAAGCTTTTCAAATAAGCTAAAAGATTGAATAAAATAATTTAAATGATATTATCTATATACTTAATAACTCGAATATTTATCATGAAAAAATTGTACAATCTAATGAAAAAACACTGAAAATGTTAATTTTCTCATTGAAAAACTCTCGTCCACGTGCCATCCTGTATATTTGGAAGATCAAATAATTCATTCGTTAAAAAAATTTATTATTGTTATTTTTCTTATTATTATTATCTTTCTTTTTATAATGCTCTTACTCCTATGATAGTTAGTGTTAAGAATATAGTATTTAAATACACACCCAAATATTTCGAAAATTTTACCTAATTTGCTAATAAGCCACTCAACTTTGCACACTTTTTTAATTTATCTAGGAGAAAAGATCACTGAAAAATAAATAAACCTACTTTGATTGAGATCATTTTCGGCCTCAATCCATTATTTTGAATTACGACAAAGACATGTAACTGAATATAAATACTGTGAAGTATACACAATTTAATCTTTCAAAAATAATTGTGGCGAAATAATATTATTTTTTCAATAAAAATTGGATAAATGTCCAAAATGTTGATATTGAACTTCAGTTAAAATTCAATTTTTTTAAAAATCATTCAGCTCTCATCAGGTTAATCTAGCTTTCTACTCAGTTTGGAAAACCAGCATGTTTCATTTTCACGTGATGCTTGTGATAATTTATTTTTAATATCTTCCAATAATCATCGAGAATAATTTTTCACATAGAAACTTATCCCGAAATAAATATAGTTTGGTAATTTCATGTGATAACTGAACTAATAATTTAGAATAAAATTTCGTAATTTTTTATTCAGGCACAATCTGATATCGAATGGAAATTCGGTCTAAGTAAGCTGATTCGATCAATGCATAGAACTACAACCGCTCCAAGCCCTATTAACCTCATAACAACCTGGCTGTTCTACTTGGTCGATATTTGCAAAAATCGAAGTGAGTATAAATTGAGTCACTTATCATAAAAAGTCCATGACTTGACAACATGGAATTTCCATTCATCCTTCAAGGGAGAAAGTTAGAAAACTGGAAATCCATACCACACAAGATGGAAACACAAGACACCCTGTTTATCTGCTCTTTTTACTCTATTTTGATTGGTACAAAAATAATATACATAACCTTAACCTGTTAAATACAAACTTACTTTGGGTCTCCTAATTGAAACATGTTTCCAACTTTGATGATTGTCATAATTTCTGAACAATTTTAACAAGGAACGCTGAACTTATTTTTAGGTCCTATTTAATTCAGATTAATTTTGCTATATACTTATCAATTGAATCATGAGTGAAACAATAATTTCTTTTATTTAGTACGAAGAAAGAAACGTCAAAGTCTGGTGCATCTGATGGACTCTTTCAAGCGACCACAGCAGCTCAGTCCCAGGTCCAAAGCTGGTGCCAAATGGTTAACCAAAGTGAAGAAAGGTCAAGTAGCTCCGAAACAATCTATAGCGCTTTCAGTTGCTCATATGAGCCCACTGGGTTCACAATTAAGTTTTAACATAACTACTACTCGCATAGAACATGTTACAGATTGGGAAGCGATAGCTAAGAGGTACAGAGCTCTTGTAGGTCACATCGACGAGGTGAAAGAGCATATAAGTGAAGATGAAGATGAAGAAGATAGTGATAATGAAGTACAGATACCAAATAATGTAGCTCCGTCAGTACAGACATAAACACAAGTACAGATTCGTTTTTCACCATAGCGTAAATGTGGAGTACGTTCAATGTTGTCATAAGGTTACTTCCTAACAGTATTCCAATGCTGAAGTAACTAATTTGTTAAACAATTAGCTCATTCAAAGGAAATAAATATTTTGTAAAACAATTTCTATTTTTCGATAGATATGTTTTGAGTATTCGAAAGCAATAATGTTTTTAATATTGAAATGATTATATTGTTTTGTTATAAATATTTCAATTTAGAGCTTTAGGCGTACTTAATATAGAGGTTATGCACAATTGTGTATTTTTTATCAAATAATTCGAATGACCAATTCATTTGAAAATGAATTTATTTGGAAGGGCAATATGTTTTTATATTTTTCAGAATAAGATGACAGTAGTAGAATAACTAATTCAGAACTGATGTGAAATTTTAGATTTTTATTGAACTAAAATATAGTTTTATGATCCTACTGATTCTAAAAATTTGTACGATCAATTCAATATTAAAAACGAACTACAATGAAGAAATTTATATATAATTAGATTGCTATTTGTTCAAGGACAAACAGTCTGAATTTAAAAGCAACTAAAGCTCATAAACTGTGGCATTGAGTAATACTACTATAATTGAAAATTGGTTCCGTCCAAATAAGCCTTGAATTGTTAGATATCGTAAAGTATTATATTTACGTAGTTGATGTTTAGAGATATGTTTAACCTTTGTATATTTTACTAGAAACAAAAGCTTATAAAACTCGTGCTTTTGTATAGCCGTTGTAGGCTGGATTTGTTAGAGAATGTCAATATATTTTTATGAATATTGAAATTTATTTGCCGGTTCCCTGAATTCGACCAACAACATATGAAAATATGATTTTATTTTTCACTCGTATATTATTTGTTAATTCTACCTTAGATACGGTTGCTATAAATACACTCATTATGCTCTAGGGCGTTATGAGCGGGCATTATGGATAATAACGCCCGCTCATTGTACGGGGAGAAATGAAGCAACTTCCATTGATTAAGTACATCATAATCCTTGTCGTATACGACTCTGGATTTCTCCGGCAATGAATTATTCGCAGCTTCGGCTGCATTTTCTATGATATTCTTGGGTAAATTCATTTTCATTTCCATTATTTCTATAAGACTACACAAAGAAAGCAGCAATGACATTCACTAAATATGATGACAAAAATATTCACAAACGTCAAAATATCAACAAATGACTTGCCTACTATGAGAAGGAAAATGGAAAGTATAGGAGCTATGAACCGATTTTAAAATCGATTTTTCATTATATAAAATAATTTTTTCGTAAAAAATAAAATCTTTTATGCGCCACGTGCGTTACTAGATCCTAACTCCCATCGGACGTTAGGATCTATATAACGCATTTGGTACATAAATAACTAATGTGCGCTTAACATGTTCGCGCCGACATGTACCACCGGTGGTACATGTCAAGTTTTTGTAGCAGCCGTGCTTGGCCACCGGTGGTACATGTACAGATTGCCAGTAAATGCATTCTGAAATCCTTACAGTTTTAAGAAAGATTCTCATATTGGATATACGGTCCCTACATAGACATATTCAACATCATATACCACCGTTTCCGCATTTGGCTCAAAAGAGAAAACATATAGTGTAGTGAAAATGAGGATACAAAATGTATGGATGTTTATTAAAACAAACTGAACTAGTTACATTTCAAACTGCGCAAAATACAAAACGAAATACTTTCAAGTGTGTTTTTCAATATATAACAAGGAATATACATCGCTGGTTCATTAGGACAGTTAGCACAGTAGTTTTAGTTGTGGCTTGCCTGTATCCCTCGGCTTCTTTTATTTTTTGATAGCAAATTGTACATCTTCTTCTCGACTGCCGTGCTGTGCCTTCATATTTTCGTATCTTATGATGGGTAATTGCATTCAACTTTGGTCTTTTGGGAGTTCGATGGACCATATCATTATTTTGTATATTTGGGCCTTCTACTTCTATAACCTCAATTTCTTGAGGTTCGTCCAACAGGCCAGAAATTATATTTTGTCGAAAGTTAAGCATGTCCATTTTCTTATTATTGCTACCAAATTTGTTATACAATACCCACGCATTGACAATTCAGGTACCAAGAATAATCTCGAACATAATTTTTTATACCACTTCACCGTTTTGCGAAGAGTTGTATAATAAGCCGACATTCGATCGGAGACGTCTACTCCCTTTTTCGCCTTATTATAATCGATGACAGCTAGAAGCTTCAATACTTGTTGTCCTTTTTTAGGCTTTTATAAGCAGATAAATTCGCATGTACCACCGGTGGTACACAGCGGCTCTAAATTGATTTTCCTGCAGGAGCCGTTATGTACAACCGGTGGTAAAAGCAAAAAACAAGAAAAAAACAAAAAAAAACAGTATTGCAAACATTAAAATATACGAAAAGAATTAATTATATATCCCAAAAACAAATATGACTATTGCGGCCCTTGGAGTGTTCACTACTTCACCCGTCGGCGCGAACGTGTTTTAAATCGAGTCGAAAAATAAACATACAACATTTAGTATTACTGGTTGCCAATATCTTGCATTATCACTCAAAATGTTGAAAGATAAACATCAATATATTTTCCGATTATTACAGAAGCATTACAAAATTTCGAATAAACTGCGTCTAACTATTGGTAACGTATAGCCAAATGTAAATAAGGAGTATTAATTTAGATTCGATGGAAATCTTAGAAGATATCAGAGATATAAAAAGCAGAGGCATAGCGGCTGGCGGGCAGTATGTTTTATCACGGTTGACAGCGGGAGGCGGGCGCGGGGTGTGCCGGAGCCGTTTGCCTTTATCTCAGGCGTCTATTGGTGTTCTCCAGCCAGTAAAAAAAAATTATCCGTGCGAAACCGGGACGAGTCACTACCATATTACAAATAATTAATTCACATATTCAATTTATTCCTCTCTGAAACTTAACATGCCGCTTGCGTTAAAAAGATCGTCTCTAGAACCCCTAAATCACATTTTATCATTTTTAGGTCTAGCTTCATATTCACCTACTGTCTGGAGTGTAACATGCATTGAGAAAGTTCATTCTAAAATGGTTTTGGTAAATAAAACAACAAATTATTTGGTTATCGCCATGAAATTATTGTTTTAATAAATTTCGTAATAGCTTTTGTTAACCTATATAAATTTCATTAGTTTGAATTCAGATAGGGAAATTATCAATTATTCGACCCGAAAAATGGTGGAATTGGTCCTGTATCCACTGCACAAATTCCTTTCATATCTTCGGTTATAACTTGGTGAACAATTGTATATGTTTCATTACTACTACATGTGTTATTCTTCAAATTGAAATAAGTGGCACATCTGCGACAGATTATTTTTCCATTGTTTAAAGATTGTGTAAAATAATCATGACTTCTTTTGTGACTACAAAAAGCTGTAAAAATATTATCAGTTAAAATGCATGAAATGATATTCAGTTATATATATATATATATATATATATATATATATATATATATATATATATATATATATATATATATATATATATATATATCAGAGGCGGCTCGTGGGGTTTTGGTTTGAGGAGGCTACAAGAGATGTTAAAAAATACACCATAGGCGAAAATTTTTAGGATTTCAAGGTCAACCGCCTTATAATTTAAAGAAAATCAAAGTAAAACAAGCACCCTAAGCTATTAATTTGTTTTCACTTTCGAGTGTCTACCTTGAGTCCTACAACTCCTATTTACAATATTCACAAAAACTCTTCTCAGCCAATTAATCAATTTTATCATCAAATTTTTTCTTCTTTCACAAAATAGGTACCTACCTACCTACTTAACGAATTTGTTAACAGCTGGTGAGAGCAAATAAAAAGTTATTATATATTTTTGAAGATTAGCGGGATTCTGCGATCTTTAACGTTAGCAAAATAATCTACTTATAATATCCTCATAAAATTTTTTGTCTTTCGCCAAAAGTTTTACCGGGATAGAAACAATTAGACATAAGAGTTTATAAACTTGGGGTAAATCTTGATTCAAATCATTATCAAAAAGGTATTTAATAGTCCTCACATGATTTTCATTTTGCCCCAAATTTTCATTGTCATTGTAAACAACACACAGTTCACTTTTTATGACCACCTTATCAAAAAAAGTGTATTTTTGACATAAATTTTCCAAAAGGTTATCTGGAAAGTTAGCCGAAAATCCGGTTAACAAATTTTTATTGAGTAAGTCGAATAAATGCAGTTCTTTCAAATCAGAGAACCTTATTTCTATTTGACCCCTAATAGTATCCAAAATTTCTTAAAATATTTGCTTATAATGAAGCTCCATATCTGCGTAACTGAATTTCTTTCGTTTTGGGCTAAATTGAGTCGTATCATCAGTAGTTTGAAATACAGAAAATAGTTTTTTAAAATAAACTTCTGCACGAAATTCTGAAATTTTTTCCAAAAGAAACTTGAGCCGATTTCGTTAGTAAATTACATCTGAAAACTTGTGCTGTAAGATTCGAAAAACTATTTCTGTTTGTTCAAAAATTAATTTAAAGATGTTTAAAAAATATATAAATTCCTTATCTTGTAAGTAAGATATTAATCCGCGTGCTGTATTTAAAGTTACTTTATCGATGAAAAATTCCTCACTTTCAACTAGGTATAGAATTAAATCCTCAAATCCTAAGCGGCCCCAAACAGAGACATTTTCACTAGTAAAAAGTAAACACTGCCAACAAAATAATTTATTTTTTACCTGTGCTCCGGTTAGGCAAGGATGTCTCTCATAATTTCCTGTATTAAAACCGCGGTTTTGTTGTCTGTTACGCTGCACCAAATTGTTTATATATATTTATTTATATATATATATAGCTGACCCAGCAAACGTTGTTCTGCCATATAAATTATTTTTATCTATCTATCCTGCTATCTATCTATCTATCTTTCTATCTATCTATCTATCTACATATATATCAATCCATCTGACCCGGCAAACGTTGTTCTGCCTTATAAATTATTTTCTTCCGAAGTATCTCTATCTATCTATCATTATATCTATCTATCAATCTATCTGACCCGGCAAACGTTGTTTAAATTACTAAAATGGCTATTAAAATATATGGGTTGTTGATAGAAGGGTGAAAATTTAGAGTTGTATGTATTTTTTAATGCAACATCATAAAAGAATAAAAAATTTTGTCCAAAAAATTTATAAAAATGTTTGGGGTGGACCACCCTAATCACTGGGTATGAAAAATATATTACGACCTATTCTCAGAACGACTATTGTTATTTTCGATTGCCATCTTGCAACCCTATTGTGGATAAGTGGATGAAATTTAAAAAAATGAAAATCGCGATGGAATTTTCATTCATTCAAGTCATGACAAAATAAAAATAAAAATCTTGCAAAAAAAATTAAAGTTTTTGATCAACAAATGAAAATAGGGGTTGATCGTAGAGGGGTGAAAATTTAGGGTTGTATGTATATTTGAATGCTGTATAATAAAAAAAATAGAACAAAATATTTTGTCTGAAAAATAAAAAATTAAAAAATTGGGTGTGGACGGACCACCCTCAACATTTAGGGGGATGAAAAAAAGATTTTGTGCGATTCTCAGATCTAACCGATATGCACAAAAAATTTCATGAGAATTGGTCGAGCCATTTCGGAGGCATTGAACAAATAAAAAATAGGGGTTGATCGTAGAGGAGTGAAAATTTGAGTTGTATGTATTTTTGAATGTTGTATCATAAAAAAATAAAACAGAAAATTTCATCTGGAAAATAAAAAATTAAAATTAAGGGGTGGACTACCCTTAACATTCAGGGGGATGAAAAATAGATGTTAGCCGATTCTCAGACCTACCCGATATGCACACAAAGTTTCATCAGAATCGGTCTAGCCATTTTGGAGGAGTTCAACTTCTAACACCGTCGTGACACGAGAATTTTATATATTAGATATATATATATATATATATATATATATATATATATATATATATATATATATATATATATATATACGATTTTTCCATATAATAAAACAACAACAGTTGCACAACGCGTTTCGGTGACACTACAGCTTCTTCAGGTGCGAATTTCAAACTTAAACTAAAATATCTAATATCTTCTATTCGTGTATCATTGTATCACACACAATACGAGCAGTTGTAGAGAGGTCGCCTACGCTGTTATGCGACCAGGTATGGCACTCGAAGAAGAAGAATGAACTTACAATTTTTCAATATCTCGTAAACATCGAACATTGGTTCGGCATCATGACAACCTGGCTGCCTTCTCGTTCCTCCATTCACGTAAATATCTAACGTTCCTATAGGTTCCTCGAATCCTAAAAATCCACCATCTGTGTGTATAACATCGACAACTTCAGCGTCATCTCTAGACAGTCGTTCATTCTCAGATATTACGGGAAGTCTGAAATAAGGTCCTGCCGGATCCAAAGCACTTATTCGTCCTATTTTTGACCCCGTACGTTTTTTGATCATTTTAGCTGCGAAGGCAGCTACATGGGCCCCTAAAGAATGTCCGATAAAATGAACATTCTGTAGTGGAATTTCATTGTTGAGTATAAAATTTCCCAAAATTTTTCCTGCAAAATTATTTGATTAATATTATTTAATAACTTATAGAGCAATCTAAAATATATCTTTCTTGAAGATCTAGCCAAGGTTTCATTATTAATGTGTTCTGGTTGCCACAAACTTCATAAATTTTTGTTTTCGTGCTCTTTCTCTAAATACTTCTATAATATAATTTCCCTTTTGGAAATAAAGAAAATTCGTGATAAACAGAGCTCTTTTACTATGTCCGTTTTTTCCTGAAACTGCTTAAAAATCATTCGCATGCCAAATTTCAGCTTTCAAACTGAGTTTAATAATAATAATAATAATGGTTTATTGATCCTGTAAGACATATTATTACATGTATAGGACAAGTCATAAAGATATACACACAAAGATTACATCATTCAAAAATATATTCACTGAAATTATAGCTGTAGTAATCTTTTACATTATAGAAACATTCCTTTAATAAAAAGTTTTTGACAGTCTTCTTGAATTTGTTTTTCTGAAGATTTTGAATACATCGTGGTAGATGATTAAAGATCTTAATACTCTGATAAAGTGGAGACATTTCAAACTTAGTAGTTTTATGAATGGGAAAATACAATCCATTCTTATTTCTGGTATCATGTGAATGAAAATTAGAAATTTTTATAATACTATCCTCATTTTCTTCCACATATATTAGACATTTAAATATAAATAAAGCGGCCAAAGTGAGAATACTATTGTCTATGAAAAGGGGTCTGCAAGTGGACCGTGGATGGCAATCGAACATTAAACGAACTATTCGTTTTTGAATGACGAATACTCTATTAACCTCTGAAGAATTACCCCATAGCAAAACATTGTAAGATAGGTGGCAATATACCAAAGAATAGTAGACGTTGATAAGAGAATTTAGCGGAAGAGAACTTTTGACTCTACTTAACGCGTAATAGGAGCTGTTGAGTTTTTTACATAGGGCATCAATATGCGAATGACATTTTAGACATCTATCAATGTGTATACCCAGAAACTTAACATGGTCATTAGATGAGATAACCGTATCCAAATGCTGAACAATAAATGTTTCACTCCCAGAGCCAGATACACTAAAACGAATGCATTCCGTTTTATTGACATTCATCTTAATTCTATTATTGTGACACCACTCGATGAAACTTTGCATAATGAGCTCACATAGAGATCGTAATTCATCTAACGTCACCTGAAACCGCTATAGAGGAATCATCGGCGAACAGTATTATCCTGATATTCCGGTGTAGTGTCTTATTGGAGTTCAGTAATTTGATGAAAATTTTCCTCAAGTTTGGTGGGAGGTCATTTATAAATAGAAGGAACAATAGTGGTCCAAGGACAGAGCCCTGAGGCACTCCTAATTTCAAGTTTCGCTCACATGAACAACGATCATCAACTCGAACGGATGCGACTCTATTTTCGAGATAACTCCATATCCAATCGTGAAAGATACCCCTGAATCCCAAGTTATAAAGCTTGTATAAAATGAATTGATGCCACAGGCTATCGAATGCCCGTGATAAATCAAAAAACAAAGCAGCAACATGTGCGCCACGATCCAAGTGCTCATAGACGAATTCAACAAAATTCAACGCTCCAGTCTGAGTTGAGCGACCGGATCTAAAGCGGTGCTGAGCACTATCAAGAATCTGAAACTTGTCAAGATATTTCATCATTCTGCTATTATTTTTTTATTATAATTTATTTAAAATGACTGTGGCACAGTCTCTCACATCATCCATATGCAAATTCAACTCTCTAACATAATTTAAAGGGACCTACGGGGGAGCAAAAATCCTTCAAGCCCTATAAAACTGAGTTTCGGATAATTGTTCACAATTATTGTCCACTACTCTTGGCATCGCTATCGCACCTACCTTTACTACCTTCTCTATAATTTTAACTGTGTTATTACACAGTAAAAAATTATTTAGGAGTGATTGTACCTGAGATTTTGTTGATTTTTCGTATATAAGATTCCGTTGCATAGATATATACATACCTACATACCACGCTAATAAAGGCAGCATCAATACAGAAGAATAAGAAGTCAATGCAATATTTAAATGGATTCTAAATATCCTCATCACCATTCATCAATATATTTTTCAAGGATAATAAGCAATAATAATTCCTTAAACAATTTACCTACTAACTGCGTATTCTTTGCAGAAGAAACATAGTAAGATCTTGCAACTCTATTCCAGTCAACTAGTATAACATTCATTTCTCTATATTTCAATGCTTCATCTTTCAATTCTCTATACCAATCAACTAAGTGATTCTCTAACCACCCATGTACGATAAATTTCATAGATTTGCTGATGTCCATTTGATTTTGGCCATGAAGAACTAAATTCACTGGAACATCAGGATTATTTCTCGAAAATAAATAAAGGGTTACATCAGATTCCTTCACATCACCATCTCTTATTTGAACTGTTTCACCCAGAAGCTCTAACCATTGTGGTAATGTCAGATTAGTCAAATCTTGGGATTGAACTAGACCTGGAAAGAGTATAATTGTATAACATTCTATAACCATATTGGAAAGATTAGTTGGTAGTGAAGATGTTAATAGTGTGAAAGTTGTGATTGAAGTTTAAATTGAATTCAAGTTAAGTACCAGGGTCGGATTAACCCTGTCCGGGACCCTAGGCAAGAACCCTGTCCGGGCCCCAGGTCTTTTCAAGTTGATAAAGGGATGTAAGTAACTTCCAGATGATCGACTCCAGGTATCCTGTTACTTTAAAGTCTTATATGATATTGCAACAACATGGTTACTTTGACTTGATGCTGCAGCATCACCTCACTTGACTCGTTAGCTTTATTGAAATGGTCTTAATGAATAGGTTATAGATAAGTGATGAATGATGATCCAGATTGCACGATGGGTTAGGAAAGAGAAATGAGACGGAACGCAGTTATTTTAAATTTAATCTTGTTAAACGCAATAACATACAATAAACGAGAGAAAATAGTTTTTTTAAGTACAAATTGGAAAAAGTTAACTTCCAAGATATTTATTGTTTTTGTACAGTACAGTAAGTTTGAATATTAATTTTTCTAACTTTCTTTGAAACCAAATCGTTCAAAACATTTTGGAAGTTGGCGCTTTCTAATAGGGAAAACATAATAAGCGATACGCCCCCTACCGGTGTCGAATATTACTAGAGCATGGGAGATAGATTGCTTTGTTTACGTGTATTTTATATGAGAAGTTGTTGAGTTTTAATTGTATTTTGGATCGTTTACAAACGTTCAGAAGAGATGAATCACTATTGTTGTGTATTCTATTGTTCATATTGGGCAAAAAAAAAACGAATATAGCGTACATACCTTTCCGAAAGCTGGACAATTCAAAGTTGCATTCCAAACAAAGTTAGGAAACAAGGAAATGATGGACAGAAGAAAGGTGTGGATTCATAACTTGAAGATTGAAAAAAAAATGTCTGAACATAAGAGAGTTGTTCTTTACAGTTTAATGAGATTAATTATTTTCCCTGCAGTAAGTTTGGGGATTTTTCCATATAGAATTATACCAACTAATGAATTTTCAGCTAACCGAAAACGTAGAGTTTTTGAAGTCCAATGCTATTCCAACGAAAAATCTTCCACTTTTATCGGAATCTGAACCTGGGCCATCATCCAGAGATTCTAGATTATTGTATTTTCTTTCATGTAACAACCGGAGATACTATTAAAGTAATACTAACAAATGATGTTTATTTGCACAACCAAAATAACAGTTCATCATAACATCAAGAATATGAAATAAATCTGGACTCTATAGCTAGGTAAAAACGAAAATATTCAATTATATAATCAGGAAAACAGAGATTCTATCAAAAAAACCAGACTCTCAGAAGTCCATCGTACTTTTAGGATAGCTGTTATACGTCAGGAAAATTCAAAAAATATAATAACTTATTACGTTCAAACCATTCAAGCAGAGTATTCATATTAATTCTTCTTTTATTTCATGTTGTTTCTTTCAATTTAGCTGGTAAGTACTTAGTTTTGTCCATTATACTCAAAAATTCTTCAGTTCGTAATGAAAGTAGACATGTCAGAGATGTTTTCTTGAAACTTTCGAAAGTTTTTTTATTTTTTAAATAAATAGGTAGTTCCTTCAACCAATTAATTTATTCGTCCTCTACTTTATTTTATTATTGATTTTCTTGTTCAATGATAAAAACTCAGTGTAAATTTCAACTTGATGTAGGTAGGTTATCTACTGTTGAAGAGAGATAAAATTGTCCTCAATCCAAACACAATATATCACAGGAAAATACAAAGTCCAAAAAAAACACAAATTACGACGATAAACGTTCGAAAACTCAAAACGAAATGAACGTAAATACCATTACAACCAATGTAAACAAACAGCTAATCTCCCATGCTCTGGTACCGATATTAGCCGTTCCGGCGCAACGATCTTAATTTCGGACGCCTATACATCATTTTCAATGACCATTATCGATAATGAATTCAAACAGTTCTGAGACATTGTTGAACGAAGACAATTTATTAGTTCTACTACTCAATACTAGGTGGTTCTGTATGTATGAAGTATTTCATTAATTGACAACATTCGTCGAAAGAAAGCAAGAATATTGTTGAAGAATTTCATACAAATTTTCAAATAAAATTGTACGTACTATGTTACGGAAGTTGTATTTTGATTTGCTCTTATTTGATTCATGAAATAATGAAGTCTTTTACGGCTAGTATCTATTGTTAAGAGAAATGAAAATTTCTGGCATTACGATCCCCTTCTAGACGATCTGTTTCTATTTGCGAAAAACATCATCAGTGGCTTAGATACATTATGATAATAAAAAATGGCTAAACATCCCTTGTGGGGTTGTGCCGCATAAATGCTTTCTAGATCCGTTTTCTGAGGTGGATCGATCCCCATCATTTCTATAATTTATCGCGTATTTTTCTCCAGAGTCCTGTCCTTAACTTTTTCTTTCCATCCATCGGGGGTCTTCCTCGCCTTCTCTTTCCTCCTGGTCTCCACTGCAGCACTGAGCACACCATTGCATCCTCTCCTCTTCTTTATACATGGCCGAGCCATTTTATCCTTCGCTTCTTTATTCCTTTCACTATAGTCGCAATAAAGTCTATGGAATAACTAAAAACTGCTGAAAAATGGATGAAGGACATGTATTTCATTCCTCCCTGAAGTGTGTATCTAGGAAGCGAACAGCTTGGGTCATAGAGAGGAACTCCTTCAACCAGATCAGAGGATACACTTGTATGTACAAGTATACCAAGAATGGTTGAGAAAGGATTTACATGGAAGAGAGAAAGTGTGGGTAGGGTTCAAAGGATAATATTGACCCAGCATTCGCCTTGTAAGTTTGCAAGCATGAAATTACTTTATGTCATGAGGAAACCTCTGTGAAAAATTCATGGCAGACCAGTCGACCCTGTTGTTTGAACCTGGGACCTCCCGAATACTAGCCAGCTCACCAAAGTAGGTACTTGGCTTAATTTCTGAATTATCGAGAGCATATTTATAGACGCGAGCTTCTCAACTCTCGAATTGTTGGCATCTGATTGGTGTACAGTGAAGGCGTAGCATCTTCGCAGAGTAATGATCGTTTTTCAAGCGCTAGATACAGAATTTTGTGTCGATTTTTACCGCTTTTCTATTTTTGATATGTTTGTGACTTCGAAAAGCTTTGTGGAGTTTGTATAATAGTGTGGTATACTAGACAGAAAATTATAAATGCTATTCAGTATTTTATGAAACATCGATGGTACCTATTATCTTTTTTATCTTCAAAGAAAGAAAACTTAGCTTATTCTATTGAGGATTAGTCTTTACTAGCGAATAAAATAACATTCATTTTATACGTATCTAAGTGCAGGATTCATATGCAATTAAGTAAAAGAATTTGAGTTCATTTCTAATAAATAAAAATTCTACTGATATATAACCAGGCGTCGGTAGCCTTGCGGTAGGGTGTATCGCTTGTAAATGAATGATTTAGGGTTCGACTCCCACCTTGCTCTTAGGTGTTGTGTATGTCCCATGAAATTTACAGGTTCTAAATATGTTTAACTGTTATGTAGTGACTTAGTTTCAATCCCATTGGCCGTTCGGAACCAACGTGAAACTGTAGGTCACTTGACGACAGCGGTCTCTGTTTCTTACAGCTGTAAATATTTTTGTTTTCACTACTAGTAATAGATGAGTGAAATCTAAAACTTTGAATGAATGTGTATGCATGTTTCAGAAAATTAGTACTCTACTATAGGTACAATTAAAAATTACAAAACAAGAATCAACTTACCTAAATATAAATATAACCACAATAAAAAATTCTTCATTATTGTACATATATCGCAGTTTTAATGTTTGAATTTCATAACCGATCCGGTTGAAGTTTCACAGAGTTCCTTTTATTGAGTATATATAGTAGCATCCTGTTTATTTCGGAGCGATTATAAAACCTATTTAATCATTATATAAAAAAAGCATGTCGATAATCATTACATAATTCAATTTATCTCTATATTATTGATTCAAACAAAATGGGAAGTTATTACCTAGTTATTATTGATAATTTTTCTATAGTTCTCGTGCTTCCGGTAATAGAAAAATCTTATAAAGTAAAGTCTAATCAAAAATCTCATCGAAATATCATATGGCAAATTATTGCATGGAATTATCAAGGTCGATAAAGGTCTAGTTGTAGAGTTAAATTAGATTTCAAAGGTTTTTACTTCAACAAACATCATAGCAGGACGTAAGTAATTTTCATGAATCCTCGATTTAGTAGGTCAGTAAAACATTGATGTATTGTTTATTAACTTCTCTTCTTTATGTCTTTAACGCGATTTATTTGTTACAACATGAAATAAAATTTTGGAAATTCCCTTTTACATATTTCTCGGGATTCCTTGTCCTGCAAACACAATGAAACAAGATCATTGTGTTTGCAGTCTACATCAATAAAAACTTCCAGAAGAGCGATATTCCATATTTTTCAAACCCTTTTTGAATATTTAGAGATACAAAATCTTCTCCACAGATTTTGCTGAAGAAACTATATTTGTTTGTTAACATGAACTTAGCAATAAAATGAAAATTGAAAGCCACTTCAGTAGTTATATTAAACCTCTATTTCAAATAATAGCTATTTATGATATTAGTGTTAAAAGTGAAGAAGATGAACAAAATAAAGTAACGTTTAACACAAATATCATACACTACTTTTTGTACACCTTTCCTATTTTCGTAACAAAATAAAAGTCGAAATAGCATATACTTTTGGCATCTCTTGACAACCAATTATTTTTGATTTTTTAACAAGTATCGCGTGTGTTGTGTGAACCATCGTGATTAGAAAGTGACAAAAACAGTTCAAAAAATGTCAGTCGTTAAGAATACTTTTCCAAATAAAAGTGATGATTTGTCACCAATGGACATTGAAGAGGCTGCAAAAAGAGCCACACTAGAAATGCTGCCAAAAAGTCGCGCCAGCAGTACGAAATTGCATATACTAATTTTTTCGCCTGGTGTAGATTGAAGAACATAGATGGAAACTTCAGTGAAACTGAAAAAATTTTCGTTTATGAAGATTTTTTTTTTTTCGTAATCCCATACTGTTATTTTGATTTAACGGTATTCAGATGACAATTGAAAAGTCAGTGCTAACGGCCGCCGGCCGTTATAATTTCATAACGGCCGGCGGCCGTTAAGAAATCACTTGTTCAAATATTTATTTTAAAACATCATTCTGCTTACAATAACAACATTGAAATCTTGGTCCACAGCGAGTTGGGAGAATAAACCCCTGATTTTCATTTCGCATAGGCTAATAATACATCTTCATTGACCACCTTTACATTCTTGCTTTTACGCCACATTTCAAAATTTTCATATTCTTTTTGATATCGCTCTTGATTTGTTTTCGGCAGTTAATCAACACTCGCTGCACTGCACATGATTCTCCTAATATTTCTAAAGGAATTTGATTTTGTTCCTCAATTTCATCCATGGTCGTCGTTGAAGCGAACTTGAAAACACAAAAAACTGACGTTGTTTATAAAACTGTCAAACTGTTCCATGACAACAGAGTGCACGACGTTGGAATTTTTCTTTAGAATTGCGAGGTACGAGGTTTTTTCTTTCTTCGGAATCCAAATATAATCTTTCAACGGGATTACGAAAAATTTGTTTCGTAATCCCATACTGTTATTTTGATTTAACAGTATTCAGATGACAATTGAAAAGTCAGTGTTAACGGCCGCCGGCCGTTAAGAAATCACTTGTTCAAATATTTATTTCGGAATATCATTCTGCTTACAATAACAATTATAATAAAACTAACTATTTATTTATTTGAAAAGTAATTTGACAATTGCTATTATTTGAAATGTCTATCTTATTGATTAGAGATTTACCATCTATAGCAACAGTTTTTGAACTTGTTGTCGGTGAAGCCTCATTATTATGAAAAAGTTGTCTCGTTATCTTCATTCTCTTCGAAACTGAATTTTCAATATACGACTCCGCCACCGCAGAGGAGTCCCAACCTCCAAGTTCTTTTACCGATAGTAGATCGCCACCATTTTCTACAAGCATGGTAGTCGAGGATCTGCGAAACGAGTGCCCTGTGTAGAGCTGAGAGTTTTCTAATTTTAAGAATGCTGCAATTTTCTTTGGAACGCCTCCAATAGTATGAATACCCACTACTTGTTTTACATATTTACCATTTCTATAACCAATGAAAAATCGCCGATTTTCCAGATTCGAAGGTCGCAAATTTACGTATTTTTGGTATAAACCATAGGCATCAAAAGCAAGTCCTTCTTTGGGAATGACAAATACCCTATTCTTTTTGTTTTTAGTCATCCTGTAACCAAAACTTTGGTACTGGTGCTTTCAAAATCATCCACACTCAGCTTCACAAGTTCTTCACGTCTACAGGCACCAAAAATTCCACACATTAATACAACCTTTTCAAGCAACCATGTATGATCATTTGCCTCCAACAAAAACTTAATTACTTCTTCTTCAGACAAAATTTTTGATTTCTTTGGTGTGTATCCATCAGACTTTCGTCTCAAGAATAAAAATAATTTTCCAAATCTGAAAATACATTTCTGTTGGTAATACTCTAATATGGTGCAAGATTTAAAATAACTAACCTTGAAATGTCAATGTTGTCATAAACTCTCAAAGCAAGTTTCAACATTGAAATCTTCGTCCACAGCGAGTTGGGAGAATAAACCTCCGATTTTCCTTTCGCATAGGCTAATAAAACAGCTTCATTAACCACCTTTACATTCTTGCTATTACGCCAATTTTCAAAATTTTCATATTCTTTTTTATACCGCTGTTGAGTTATTTCCGGCAGTAAATCAACACTCGCTGCACATGATTCTTCCAATATTTCAAAAGGAATTTCATTTTGTTCCTCAATTTCATCCATAGTCGTCGTTACAGCGAACTTGCGAACACAAAAAACTGACGTTGTTTATAAAATTGCCAAACAGTTCCATGACAACAGAGTGCACGACGTTGGGATTTTTTTTCAGAATTACGAGGTACGGGGTTTGTTTTTTCTTCGGAATCAAAATGTTATCTTCCAACGGGATTACGAAAAGTCTTTAACGACACACGGCCGATACGCAAATAACGGATTCGGTTAGCAATATCCAACCTCATCCGTTATTTGCTACATATCGGCCTTGTTACGTTAATAACTATAACATTATACCTTATAAAAGTACACTTTTAAAACTCAAATAAGGCATAAAAACGTCACTTTTAATGGCTGGTGTCCAAAAACACCATATAAAACTCTTCAAAACTTATTCAAAAATTGAATAAACACGACACTAGTGGGTAAAATGTTCCCAGGGATCGTTTTGTCCTACATATGAAGGGATAGATGATTTTCAATTTCATTGCTTAATGATGGCTTATCAGAATCTGATACAAAAACAGACTGCTACACAATGTTTACTCAGAGTTTAACCTAGATTGAACATAGTTTTTTCTATAAAATTCCTCGAAATGCGTGAAACGCCATGACATTTTTAAGGCTGTAGGATCATAAATTTCACTTGAATATCCTAGATAGCGCTGTTAAGTCGGCAAAACAATTGAGGTTTTTTAACCCAATGACTAGACCAAGTGAAAGCTTTTTGTCCATTCAAAGGAATAAATTCGTAGTAGTATAATTTTATGAAATAATTATTAGACAATAATACTACCTCTAAACACTGACACTATGATTTTGAACAATTATTAATTTTGAAAAAGTAAAACCTATTAATCTAAGATGAAAAACAATGTAATATTAATTTTTTAAATTCATATAGCACATGTTTAACAAATGAATTCTATATTATTTTAACATTTTTCACATTCCTTTGACCCAAATTTCAAAATGGTAAATATGGCTCTGAATCCGATGTTGAGAATGTACATATTCCACCCATATACTCTGTAACATTTTGATAAACTATATTTATTGTGGTATCTCCTTCACATTCATCAGCTTTTATATCTTCATAATTATTGCATACTTTGCAAGATAAATTTGGCATCAAAATAGTTTCTACGTAGTATTCTAATGCTCTTCTGTGGCTACACATAGCTGTAACATAAATGAAACTAACTACTTACAAATTTAGATGAAAAAAATGAAAGTGTGTCATTTTTTAAAAATATTAATGGTATTAATAATATTCAAGTTTATTTGTGCATAAAGCACGCACCTTGTCGATGCAATTTGTGCACGTACTTTGAGTACGAACTACGTTCACAAACTTTGTGCCAGAACTTCGTGTAAGCATATTGTACATGAACTCTGTGCATGCATTTTGTACAATCACTTTGTGTACAAACCTTGTGAACTTTTAGACCAAGTTTGTGAACCTCTTTTTTACAAACTTTGTGCAAAATTTTTGTTGTACAAAGATTGCGAGCAAACCTTAAACACGCACTATGCGCACGCCCTTTCTGTACGCACTTAATACCAAAAATCAGTGCAAAACTTTGTTGAAATATAAAAATATTATAACTACTCACTAGAAACAATCTTCTTGTAACAAATAAATACTGGGGTTATTTTAGTTCGTTGAAAATAGAGTATTAATTCAAACAACTTAAACGAAAATTTGGCCATTTTTAGAATGAACATAAAAAAAATATTATCTACCATTTTGAATCAATTCCTGCCTCTTCAGACTTGGCTCGGCATCCCTACACCCAGGTTGTCTTCTCACCCCCTTATTCACATAAATATCCAAAGTTCCTATCGGTTTTAAATACCCAAAAAAACCACCGTCAGTGTGGATAACATCTACTATTTTCGCGTCGTTTGCATTTAACCTTTCGCCATCTGAAATACGTTCCATTCTGAAATAAGGACCTGCTGGATCAAGGGCTGTAATTCTTTCTACTTGTTGACCAGTCAATTTCTTCATTCTTTTGGCTGCGAAGGCTCCTATATGGGCGCCTAAAGAGAAGCCGATGAAGTGGAAACTGGAGGAAGGTATTTTATAATTATGTAAAATTTCTGCAATTATATCACCTGTAATTGAAATTTTGTGATATAATAAAACAACTGTGTTTCTGAAAAATAAAATTTTTTGTCCACGACTGTACTATAAATCATTCATTATACGTGTGCTTCCTGAAGTTATACCTATTATTCACTACTGTGTATAATTGTTTATTATACACTGCATGACGTCACACTCAAAACGTATGTCCTGACTTGAGACTATCATTCACATTGTTAGGATAGTATTGTTATTAGATTTTTAGGTTTTATGTAACTAAGATAACTTTTAGGCCAAATTATCAAACTAATATTTAATATAATACCCAACTTATTGAATATTTACTCAAATGAAAAGAAATTTAAATCGTTGTATGAAGATATTTAATTGTCTCAAAATGTATTTTATTATATGATTAAACTTACCAATTCAAAACATTATCATCCTTAGGACTCCCATCAACTGCATGTTATAAATTTGAATTTTATTTTGTTAAATACTTATTATTTTGCACTCAAAAATACACACAATACTTCTAGATGTCCAAGCATTACTTAATGTCAAATTTTTTTTTTAGTGTAAACAAACGCATAAAGAATAGACTTCCCTCCATGTCTCAATCAGTATTCCATATAGGCGACACATTTGACATATGTCTCGCAAATTCAGACCATAGATAGTTAAGTCATAAAATCTAAGATTTGAAACATCAAATCAATTTAAGTTGTGTTATTGAAGCAAGAAGCAAAGGTTTCATTGTTAGGAATATGAATTGAGCATGTCAGAAAATATTGAAGAAGAAGCAAAATGGGTGGCTTTGAATTTATTGCCGGAGTAATCGAAAAAACTCTACATGTCTGCGTATGAATCCTTTATGCAGTGGAGAATTGCCAAAAAAACAGAATCGTTCTCCGAATCAGTGTTTCTGGTATATTTTAATGAATTGTCAAAAAATTATGAACCATCCACGTTATGGACAACTTACTCGATGCTAAGAAGTACAATAAATTTGAAAAATTGATTGATATCAATAGCTTTAGTAATCTAACAGCACTTTTAAAACGACACTCTGAAGGATTTCAACCAAAAAAAGCCAATACTTTCTCACCTGAAAATATAAAAAAATTCCTCACAGAGGCATCCGACGAGAAATATCTAGCGACAAAGGTAAAAAAACTCCTACATATTGCAGAAATACTTGTGTGATAAAATTTTTTTTATTTTAGGTAGCATTAATAATGGGGGTAATGGGTGCTTGTCGATCTAACGAAATGTACTCAATGAAACTACGTGACGTACAAGACTTGGGAACAGCATTCTTGATAAATGTACCAAATACCAAGACAAAAATCTGTCGCAAATTCACGGTAACCGATAATTTATATCAATACTGTAAAAAATATATCAATCTTCGTCCTCCGTTGGTAACATCAAATGGGTTCTTTTTAAATTACCAGAATGGCAAGTGCACTAGTCAAAGAATTGGTATTAACAAATTTACCCAAATGGGAAAGCAAATTGCCACATTTTTGAAGTTGCCAAACCCAGAAAAATATTCTGGACATAGCTTCCGCAGATCTTCTGCGACTATCCCTGTTGACGCAGGCGGGGATATAACAGCATTAAAGAGGCATGGTGGATGGAAATCTACAGCGGTAGCTGAAAGCTACATTGATGAATCCATCAAAAATAAAATGAACACTGCTGCGAAAATATCAGACTCTATTGCAGCCCCTTCATGTAGTCATCAGAAGGTTCTATCCACAACCAGTCAAAATATCAATGTGGATATGAACTCACTTCCGACAATAAATCTATACAACTGTGTAAATCCTAATTTCACAATTAATAATAATAAATAATATTACTTACTTAGTTAGAATAGTTACATAATAGTTATAAATAATATCAATATTTTCATAAAATAAATTTTTTTAAAAATTCCTAGTTAAATTTATTTGTCAGTAGTGGACAAAGTATAGTATTCTACTCGCATATAATGGCTATTATATGCTCGTTGAATAATATACTATTGTGATGAATGAAAGACCATACGTTTCATAACAAAACTATTTTTACTTTCATTTGCACTAATTAAAAAGTTTTAAATAAAAAATAATTTTTTGTTTCCAGTACCGAAAAAACGTTGACAGTTCCCGAACAAACTCTAGCGCGTGTGACGTCACAATGTTAATTTCTACTTATCAAGGCACAAAGCTGATACAGTGTTCTGAAAATTTTTAAGAGTTTTTTGCATTGACTATTAGTATAATTTATGATAAAGTTTCAGAATGCATAAAAAAAATTGCTTCAAGAATTCAGAAGACAGTATTTTAACCTTTATACCTGTGTGTTAATTTACAGTCGATAATAAAAATGGGACAATCAATCGGTCAGGATTTTATAACTTGTTTTTTCACAAGTGCAATGCTTTTTTATACAAATCAGTTATCAATTAACATTTATTCAATAAACAAATATGTTGATCCTTAACATAGGTTTATAAGTGTTTTACTGTTTTGTTCTTTTATTTCAATAGATTCTTGTTCTGTTCAACTATTAAAAGTGTGTTTTGTTAGGTTAGTTATTAATGTTAAATTTCATTTTTAATTCTTTATATGTGCTTTTTTAGCAAAATTCTGTAATTTTATATGACAATAAAGCTATTTCTTGCTATAAAAGTACACACATCTAACTAACCTATTAAAACAGCATTTCTCGCCGCGGAGACATAGTAAGATTTTGCTACTCTAGCCCAATCTACGGCAATTATATTCAAATCATACAATTTCAAATATTTTTCCTTTATTTCCCTCAATGAAGTTTCCCGATAATCACCAAGATAACCGTGAATTATAATTTTGCTTCCTTCTCTTGAATCGAGAGTATAATTTTCATTATGATTCAACCATATGGGCTCAATTGGGTTCTTCCTTGAATAGAGATGGAGTTTCACATCTGATTTTGCCACATCTCCATCTCTTATTTGAACAGCTTGACCCATAACTCCTAGAAGTTCTCCAGTTGTCCAATCTGTCGGATCATATTGACCAGAAGTAACTGAAAATATTGATTATTTTTCATGAACAACTTTGTCCCAACCGCACCGGGATGATTTCACCAAATGGCGGTGTATGCCGTGAGCAACACGTTGATGGCCAGATGTTGATGGCCAGATGTTGAAGGACAGAAGTTGATGGACAGACGTTGATGACCAGATGTTGATGGACAGATGTTGATGGCCAGATGTTGATAGACAGATGTTGATGGCAAGATGCTGATGGCCAGATGTTGATGACCAGATGTTGATAGACAGATGTTTATGGCCAGATGTTGATGGCCAAATGACAGGCCTTGTGGTTGTGGTGGATTTGTAAACTTACTCATGATATTTATTTTGAACAGCAAGAGTGATGGTATAATTAAGGAAGAAGCACTTTCAACTTTATCTTAAGAAAAATTTAGTATGAAAGAAGAAAAAATTAGAGCTTTTTTGTTTTGTTGATGCACTTGCGATTTTATTCTACCATTTAAGTGTTTTACCTACCTTTTATCAAATAATATGATAGCAGAATATTGAAAAACATTTTCAATAGTATACGATTATGATACTCTGAAATGATTCTGATACTAAGTTAATGAATGTATGTAAGTAGAGTGAGTATTGATCAATTTTGAAAAAAATTTGATATTTTTCACACATTTTGTGTGAATATAATCGAACTGACATCATCAGTGTTATGATCTGATAAGTCACTGTCCACATTTAAGAGATGAATAATTCCACTCATTATTCGGTTCACTGGGGATCCAAAAATTATATGATCATTCGAAAATTTAATATTAATATTTGTTGAAAAAAACAGAACTTGAATTTACTACGTTTATTATCACAAAAGTACTTCGAAAAATATAACACTGCGATTGCAATTTCGGTCACTAGATCATCATCGGGCAGATTGAGTTAAGAACTTAATATATAATTATAGATTTGCGCTTGCGGGTGTCACCTCAGCTGATGCTGATCAATTTGAAGTCTTATTTGAAAATTCACTCGTAAGTAAAAGTATATTTTTTATTTAATTATTGATTATTTCTGATATATTTATTTTTAGTTTACATTTCTACCACTACATTTTATGTTGTGGTAGGAGTGTTGGAGCGGAAATCAAAATAAAAAGAACAGTTAAAAATCAGAGGCATAGAGCAAACCCAAACATTTCCACGGACTCAGAAAATCCAGTGAGGGATTACTTTAAAATCTCAGCATATATACCATATATTGACTTTTTTCATAATAAGTGAATTAACAGAAAGATTCACTAATCATAAAAGCATTTTTCAAGGTTTTCTTTGCTTATTGTCAGTGTGCGATGGTTTGCGAAAAATTGAAAAATTATGTTTGTTATCTACTTTTGTTATTTTCAAATCCAAATAGTTAATCGAGTTATCTTTTTCCATCTTTAAAGTGAATTTTATATTAGGGTGTAAAGTATTAATGAATGTTTGAAAGCAGTCTAGTTGTCTAAGAGTACCAGTGAAACAACAAATAATATCATCCACATATCTAAACCAATAAACGAATTGTCGACTAACAGGATGATTATGAATTAACTGTTCCAAATACTGTTCCGAATAATAAATCCAAAGTTCATAAAGATAATAAATCAGGAGTTTATAAAATTAATTGTGGCGATTGTGATAAGTTTTACATTGGTAGAACTTTCAGAAGTTTTCAAACTAGAATTTCAGAACACAAACGTAGCTTTGTTAATCAGAAGTCAGATTCACATTATGCAAACCATTTAATCCAAGAAAATCACACATTCAATTTCGATTTTAAAATATTAAATACTGAAAGTAAGGGAATTAAACTTAATTTTTTAGAATCATTACAGATAAATAAATACAAGCATTCCGGTCTCCTATTGAATAGCCAAATCGATCATACTTCAAGCCCCCTTCTTAATCTTTTCAAAATTACCGAACTACCTGACTAGCAGTTCAAAATTGGTTTTTCCTTTTCTAATAATTATTTGTAACCATCTTTGTATTTACCACTTCTACATTATTTGTCATTTCTTGTTTTCGATATAACAGAGAATCATAGTTAGTTTGCCATTAGCATCTGAAGAAGGTGAAGTTCCACCGAAACGTGCGTCATGCGTTATTTCTTATAATAAATGTGTAAATTGATATTTTTAACCATTGTTTTAATATGATTCTAAGTAAGTAAGTTTGGTCTCTTTCGGTAATTTGTGCATAATTGATTAAATAAAATAGATAACTTTAAAATTATGCACAAATTACCGAAAGGGACCAAACTAACTTACTTAGAAATTGGAAATTTTTAAACTCAATCATAATGCAAAAGATATCTTGCTGAACGACCAGATTGACTTGGTTTATTCTCCTATATTTAGTGTATTCAAACAATAATGTTTTTCCTAAGAACTTTTTATTGTATCTATTTGGGAAACCCACTTCGATTAGCCCTTCTTGAAATATGTTCCTTTTGTCTATTTAGGTACCTTCAATAATTATTTTCCAACCGTAACCGCAAATCTACAGTATGTTATATATTTAGTTCTTAACTTAATCTGACCGAAATTGCAATCGCAGTGTTATATTTTTCAAAGTATTTTTGTGATAATAAACGCATTAAATTCAAGTTTTGTTTTTGTTCATTATGTTAAATTATTACGTAGTAACGACGGATTCCATCGGCTATTTAATATTTGTTCTCTCCATAAACCAGTTCAAATGTCGTTTTTGAAGGAGGTGAGATCAGTACAATTATTTTACTAACATTTCGATTGAACTCAGTCAACAACACCGTAACTACACAGTTCAATTATTCTTCTCGTAAGTAATTGCACAAGTGCATCAAAATAACCGATAATTTTGCATGACAGCGTGTTGTCAAAAAACTGCATGAGTTCATTTTCATTTTTGGAGAAAGAGCCCGACACCGAAGGTGGAGGGCTCTTTCTCCAAAATATGAAAATGACCGAATGCAGTTTTTTAAAGACAACACGCTGGAATGCGAAATTATCCGGTTATTTTGATGCACGAGTGTAATTTGGGGGAATATTTCCCTCCTGTCAAAAATCCCTTGTAAATGGAATGCAATTATCGAAAATTACAGCGACAATTCCACTCATGTATAATAATTCCCATTTGAGAGAACGGAAATCGTAGTTTGCTATCGAATAAATAGGAAGGAACAGAAATGCAAGTGGATAAAAATAACGGATAAATTACGTTACCTTACCAACGCTAGCAATTATTCGTTTAGCAAGCGTTGCATCAGTTTGACAATTGTAAATGTCGAAAACAGAACTTTACAACAAAAACCTAATATTCCAGTAAATATGTTGAGATTTGGAAATATTAGCGAGGCAGAAATATTAAGGGAGATCGAAAAATCAACTCCTGAAAATACAGAAAAAAGTTATTCTTCCATTTGGAATCAATTTAGCGAATTTTGTAAAAAACGAAACTTCAATTTGGAAACCGAACAGTCAGTGGAAAATGTGGCAGGAATATTGATGGACTGGGGCTTTAATATGAAGAAACAGAATGGAAAAGATTATTAAGAATATGTGTTGAAAACAATGTGGAACACAACCGCGAAAAGGTTGCAAACCATGTATTTCGAAAAATTTAATGTTACTTTCAATCCTTTCACTGATTTGGCATTAACAATAATTCATGGAATTGTCGTACCAAATACCACGCGAGCTCAGATTTAGCAAGATATTTTTTGTGGTTGTTTTCTCATACTTACTTTCATTGGCAATTTAACTCGATCTGTTCAGACAAAATCACTCGAGCTACGCTCTCGTGATTTTGTCAGAACAGCTTTCGTGAAATTGCCAATGAAAGTAAGTATTCGAAAACAACGACGAAGAAATATCCGGCTAAATCTGAGCTCTAGTGGTATTACCCCCGATAATTGCATTGTAGAAAGCGAAAGAGCCCTGCGATAATTGCATTGTAGACCGATAATTGCATAGCAGCATAGTTCATATTACGGGATGACAAGATGAGAATTTATGTATTACTAACGTCAGCTTGACAAGATGAAAGTTTATTCGGGAAATATTCCTTATAATTTATCAGTCAGAAGAAATGTCGATTTCGAATTAAAAAAAACAAAATTTAAATAGTTATAAATTTTACTGATACACAGAATATTAATATAGTTTTTCAAAGTAATGAAGAATTTGGGAAGACAGAATTTATTCAAAAGTTTCATGAAATGACCGTAGCAAGCCTCAATTTTTGATCAAAAATGGTTCATTTTTATTAGTTTCGAAATAAAATATTCCTCTCATAGTTGGAGGTGTATGTTCTCCAATAACTACTTTATCTCCCTGAAAATTCACATCTAGCTCATAATCGTAACCATTAACGGTTATATTGGCTGGATATGCTTTAAACTCCTCGCTGTCAATAGTTTCCTGAAAGTATTTGATTGCTCGAACGTGATTTGCAGACTCTAGAAAACAAAGGGTTGTTAGATTCAGTAGTACGAAATAATTTATACATTCATTTCTGTTTCTCATAGATTTTTTCGAAATATGGCAATGCTGCATCATTTTGTCACTACTGATTGATGTGTACCTATAATACAACCACTTTTATAAGAGATACTGTTTTTTGTATTTATTTTATTTCTTCTTTTAGTAGGATTTCATTTATCTATTTCATGAATGTTTGTATTGCTGTAAAAGATTTTTGGTTATGTTCTTCATGTTGATTTGCCACTGTTTATGAATATAATTTCTCTGATTTTACTTTTATCGTTATTAATATTGTGATATATTTCACAGCAAAATATAAGATTGATCAAGTTTTGGAAGAATTAAATCAAAATTAGTATTATTATACAACTTACCGTCAATGGTATGGTTTGGGCATCCAGGTTGGTTTTTACCAAAATTTGGATAGAAATCAATGTGTCCAATCGGGTTCGTGAATCCAAAAAAGCCGGCATCTGTGTGGTACACATCCACGAAACTTGCGTCTGTAGATGATAACCTAAAAGCTTCAGATACGTACTTGTTATCTATAGTTGGAGCAGCCGGATCCAGAGCTGTTATCCTTTGTAAGCGGCCTTTGTTCTGTTTTATTAGTTGTTTACCTGCAAAACCGGCAGCATGTGCCCCCAGTGAATGACCTAGAAAAAATGGAAAACATATAAGTAAAATTTGGGTATTTTAGTATTTTCAACTATTTCGTTATAATAAACATATCAAATTCAAGTTTTTTAAAATTATTCAAAAGTTTGGTATCTCTTTCTTATTGCAAAATTTTTATTTTAACTTGAAACCGGAAAAAACTCAAAGGGTCACTCCGGCCCTGTCGGCAACAAATAATGCATTTAAAAAGCGCAGCTTATTAGCGCCAACCATAGATATATACTATATATACAGATATATATATATATATATATATATATATATATATATATATATATATATATATATATATATTAAGATTTCTATGGCGCCAACTTCCGTACTTGAGTGGAGTTAATGCCAACAGGTGGCGGTACTTGACGTTGCTAAGATTTTTATTTCTAACATTACTCATCAACCAACAGATGTCGCCGCTGAAGTTAATTTTACTTAGTCTCTAGTATTCTGTCATTATTACGAGAATTTGAAGCTGAGACTCCATTTCATTCTTGTAATTAGACACTTAATTCTTATTTTTATATAGCAATAATATGAATGGGTTATTAATTTCTCAAAGTGAATGGTTAAGAATGCAATAAGAAGAAATAATTTATAGAATAAAGATACCTCAATATCATACTCAAAGTTCAACACAAATAAGCTACGGAAAATTCAATTTTCAGTGGCTTCGTTAGACGTTAATGTTAAATGTAACTATGACTGGTCATAGAAAACCTCCAGATGAACGCATAGACTACCCGATTTGCAATGCCATATTTCGAACCATAGAAAGATAGTTAAGTTAAGTATTCGAAAAAACAAGTCTCCATAGAATTGGCCCTAGCTTTTTTGATTCGACAGTTTCTGAAAAAATATTTCTTATACAGGTGATTGTTAATTTAAAATAATACTGGTCAACTTTGAAGTCAGCTTTCATCATGAATAATAGTTACAGAATAATTAAAATACTAAAAACATCTTCACTCACTTATTACATGTATATTCTCTGCTGGTATCTCTGAAGATATTAAGAAGTCGGCGATGTAACCTCCAATCGGTTTAGTGTTAGCAGAAGAGACCAAGAAAGTTTTCGTAGAAGCAGGTGACCAATCGACGCATATAATATTACATCTTTTGTTCTGAAAGTATTTCTTGATGTAATATTCATACCATGGATTTGTTGTGTAATGTGACCATCCATGTATTAACACTTTTGCAGGCAGCGTTCTGTCAATTGGTAACATGCGTATACTTTTATCGGTCACTGATGTTCCTTCTAGTTTTGAATTTGTATAAAGCTTGAAATTCACGTCTTTTTTTGATGCGTTGGCTAATGAGAAGTTGATTGGAGGAGCGGCTTGCATCACCTCTTTGGTGTAACCTACAAGAAAGAGAGCAAGTGGAATAAACATAACTATTAATTTTTAAGCTATCGCATAGCTTTAATCGCGGGCTTTGAGCGCGGCGACTGAATCAAGAAATTCCGTAACGAAAATAAAACCTAACATCACCCACTCCGCCTAGCATGTAGCTCGGCCGAGCGTTTGCTTAACGTGTTTAATATGGTACGACTGTACGTAGCTCGCACGGATCGAGACAAGCTACTCCGAAATCGGACGAATACATAAGCAGCTGTTTGTGAGAAAGTATATAGGTGTATAGGTATCTCTCATATTTTACCAAGCTAGTTAGTCGAGTATGTTAGGTACGCTGGCTAGTATTTGGGAGGTCTCGGGTTCAAACCCCGGGGCCGACTGGTCTGCCATGAGTTTTCTCAGAGGTTTCCTCATGGTAATGTAAGTCACTGCTTGCAAACTTATAAGGCGAATGCTGGGCCAGTATTAATCCTCTAACCCTACCCACACTTCCTATGTTCCATAAATATCCCGTCCCACCTATCCTTAATGCACTTGTACATACAAGTGTATCCTCTGATCTGGCTGAAGGAGTTAATCCCAAACTCAAGCTGCCCGCCTCCCTGACACACATACGTGTGTTTCCTTTTTCGTGTTTGCTTATCATATCTTTATAATGCCAAACTCACCGCATGTGCGCCCCCTAAGTATACATGTAGGTATATATGTATACATAGGTGTACCTATGTACAACAGTAAACAGCTATATATATATATATATATATATATATATATATATATATATAGATATAATATATAATATATAATTATATATATTAATGGAGGGTTAGTCGCTTGACTATTTTAGAGGATAACTATTTGTAGGGACTGCAGCAATGTAAAAGGAAAGTCTTTGAAGTTTTTCCAAGCTTTCGGAATCGTTTATTCCATCATCAGGGAGAATCTATCGTGAGGATGATTACATATATGTTGATAATACGATATAAGAAACATTGAAAATGATGCTATTTGTTAAAACATTAGAAAAGTTGATACATTTTTGAAGTTATAATTAAATTTCTGAACGAAATGACAAATCGGTGTCACTCATTTTTTTATTTTCAAATTGAAGTTTGACATTATTTCGTTACGTTAAATTAATTTGATTTTGTGTTATTTTATATCAAGTGAAAGTAAAAAAGAATGAATTTCACTCAAATGGCTCATATCTGTTTTTTTATTGATGGATTTATTGTCTTGATAAATAAAGGCCATTTCTAAAAAAGATCTTTTCGAAAGATGTGATTCTCTTGCAAGAACAGTTGTTGAAAGGTAGTTCATCTGGTGGTCACAATCATTGACATGTTTAGCTAAAGCACATCTCTCAGGGTGTGGCCTTTATTTATCAAGACAATAAATCCATCAATAAAAAACAGATATAAGTCATTTGAGTGAAATTTATTCTTTTTTACTTTCACTTGATATAAAATAACACAAAATCAAATTAATTTAACGTAACGAAATAATGTCAAACTTCAATTTGAAAATAAAAAAATAAAAAAATGAGTGACACCGATTTGTCATTTCGTTCAGAAATTTAATTATAACTTCAAAAATGTATCAACTTTTCTAATTTTTTAACAAATAGCATCATTTTCAATGTTTCTTATATCGTATTATCAACATATATGCAATCATCCTCACGATAGATTCTCCCTGATGATGGAATAAACGATTCCGAACGCTTGGAAAAACTTCAAAGACTTTCCTTTTACATTGCTGCAGTCCCTACAAATAGTTATCCCCTATATATATATATATATATATATATATATATATATATATATATATATATATATATATATATATATATATATATATATATATATATTACTAATATATTGAACACATTAGCGATGTTAATGTTAGGCGCTCATTTGTTTGGAGATATTTGTGCGTGCTTATGAAAACTTAGAAATGGCCTACACATAGTCATGGTAGCAATTTACATTTCTCCGAATCCAAAATTGGACGAGAATATATGATATGTTCTTATTTCACTTACCATAAACCTATAGTTTCCATGATAAAAATTCCTGAATAACCTATACATGTATTGTAAGATAATAAAAATATTTAAAATTATATTAACTTCTCATTTATTCGATAAAAGAAAAAAATTTGTTTTCTCATCGCTCACCATGCTCAAAAAGTGTAACTTGAATTAATATCAAAGAAAAAACTTGAATTAATATCAAAGAAAAAGAAAAAAAAATACTGCATAAATAAAAAATAAATAAATAGGTACGATTGCATCAGTTGATGAAAAATGCGATGCAATAGCCCTACCGCTGCAGTCCCCGAGTGCCACACGTTTTTTTTTAGTTCAAAAGTCATTCAACAAATAAATTATATCTGACCAGTTGATGGAATTACTCATGGCTAAGATTATTTATCATGATGAATAAAAACTGAACTTGATTCGAATGTGTTAATCAGCACAAAATAGTCAAAAAGTATATGGTGCTGTTGCAAATTGTGTCCTCTACCGATAGTAGGTACCTTTCCAGGAAATTCTAATATTATTATTAGAAATAATAACCTTCGAGGAATATACATTAAGCATTAAGAACAAAGTTATTTAACACGTTGACTGCCATGTCGGAAAAAAAATATATTGCTGTGAGGCCACATCTTTTTTTTGTGTTTTTATGCTTAAAATTGTATGTTATTTTTAACTAACGAGAATTGAAATTTAATTTCAACCCCTGAATATGATTTACCCCGTGCATTATATTTGATTCACGCGGCGCTCAAACAATTAGGGCCGCGTGAGTCATATATAACTTACTATGCTATTTCGTCTAAAATCACGTCTCGACTTGTTCTAATCTATTAGTACTACACGTTCAGATGAAGTCATATTCAATGGCTCTGATAAGAGGAATAAATGGTTCACAAAATAAGCTTTGGAACTGATTATCCATGCACATATAATTCTGATTTTTACGTTTTTGTTATTCCTAATTGAATAAAGATTATTTTATGCAAGGATCATTATTTCAATGATAATAATACATATTTGATATGATTGAAAATTAAAATATTAGGAAAAATACGTTATATTTCAACTGATATTGGAAATATTATCTTAAGAAATAACCTGAACGCCAGGCCAAATACATCAAATTGTTCCTGGCGCCTTGCTTATTCGATTGAGTATGCATTTGCTTTAAACTGTGAACTCTCCACGATACACGCGGCTTCATAATCAAAACCTGCTTGGAGTTATATACAACTCACGGAGCGCCCCGATCTCGGAGCTGTGTGAGTTGTAATTAACTCACATGGCAGTCAACGTGTTAAATGGGATTTATTTTTCACTTGTATATTATTTGTTGATTTTACCTTAGATGCGGTTGCTATAAATACACTCATTATGCCCTAGGCAGTAATGAGCGGGCATAATGGATCATAACGCCCGCTAATTGTACGAGGAGAAATGAAGCAACTTCCATTGATTAAATACTTCTTAATCCTTGTCGTATACGACTCTGGATTTCTCCGGCAGTGAATTATTCGCAGCTTTGGCCGCATTTTCTATGATATTCTTGGTTAAGTTCATTTTCATTTCCATTATTTCTATAAGACTACACAAAGAAAGCAGCAATGAAATTCACTAAATATGACAAAAATATTCACAAACGTCAAAATATCAAAAAATGGCATGACTACTATAAGAATGAAAATGGAAAGTATAGTAGCAATGAACCGATTTTAAAATCGATTTTTCATTATAATGAAAGGGCCAGAGGTCCTCGGGCCGAATGATACCCTCCGGGAGTTAGGATCTATATAACGCACTTGCGACCTAAATAACCATTTCAACTTGATAATTTTGAAGTTCTTGAAATACATTATGGTTTTTATATATCAAATATAGGGGAATAAATCAAGTCAATCTGGTCATTCATCAACACACTGTTTTATTTTTCAAAAATGATTGTTGGTGTTTTTTGAATCTTGCTGTAATCGATCGATCAGTCTGACCTATACTCACTCCTGTATATACAGGATAAAGCAACAAATATGTCACTTCAGAATTTTAAAATTCAGGAGTTTACAAGCATATACTTTTTTTTACTATTTTGTGATTAAATACATAGTAAAATATATGAAAGTTTTATGTTTTTCCATCAATTCTTGTTTGACTAGAGTGTGAATATTCTGAATTTGCATGAGGAACTGTAAGTTTAGGAATAATCTGACACATTTGGCATCAATTCTTTAAAGGAACTATTCATTCATGTAGTTCCAAGAACGAATTAATATAATATAAATCTAAACCATTGAATGTCAAAACGCTATGGCTAAGAAGCATTATCTCGTTTCTAGGATGATAAAAAACAAAGCAAAACTGTCCTTGTAAATTATATATACGTATTTCACTGATTTCTAATCAAATTGACTCATTGTTTGGTTAGATTTGCGGTGGATTATTTTCACTGGCTTCGTTTTGAATTTATCAATACATACTGCTTTTTATGATATCACTATTACATATACAACGGAAAATATTCGTTAGAAATGTGATGGATTTATTTTAATTTTCTCAGTAACATATATATTCTTGAATTAAAGTGTTTAGTTTTTTTATGGTTTCCATACATTTTGAAGAAGCCGTTAACACAATATTCAAGAAATAAGCAAATTCACTTTTTTCTCAACTTTCGATCGAGATTAAACCCTCAAATAATATAAATTTTCATCCTCTTATTTCTGATTGAAAATTTGTTTGTTTAGGTTATTTTGGTTGAAAATAATGATTTCGAAAATAGTTTTCTCCTAGCATGCTTATTTGACCATGTGGTTGGTGGGAAAAATCGAGATTTAACGGTCGCCGAAAATTATTCATTTTCAAACTAAGAACGCTGGCGGTCTGAAACTTGAGTATGTTATACAGAAACGATAGATTCATGCCGGAAAAAATTGACAACTCCATCAGACATCAGGAACGATTCACCTATAGGGCCACTTTGAAAAAATCTAAAAATGATTACTATGACAATATTATTGCTGGATCCAATAACATAAATAAAACTACTTGGGAATTGATAAATCGTATGAGAGGCATCACTAAAAGAAAAAACACTGTAAATATAAGGGCTGATAAATTTAATGATTATTTCAGGGAAATACCTGACTTGTTATTGAGTCGCATAACTAATTTAAACGGTGGTAATAGGACATAACTTTCCAGAAGAGTTCCATCTGAACTTATGTTTTCATTTGTGGAGGTGACTTATAATGAAGTCCGTGATATAATTAGATCTTTAAAAAATTCTAAATCTAGAGATTACTATGGATTATCCACGGGAATTTTTAAAAGGAATATTAACACATTGTTGTACCCCATAACCTCCTGAATAGGTGCATCTCTGAGGGTGTATTCCCCCACTGCCTAAAAATATCAAAAACAATTCCCGTCTTGAAGAAAGGAGATAGAAACGACGTAAAAAATTACCGCCCAATATCGTTGGTTCCCGTATTGTCCAAGATATATGAGAAGGTGCTTTGTAGCCAAGTCATTAAATATTTTGAACATAATAAGTTATTTTCAGACAATCAATTTGGTTTTAGGAGGTGCAGAGGTACGTCTGATGCTATTTTAAGGTTTGTGAATGCTGCCCTTCGGTGCTTTGAGGAAGGAATGTTCGCGATGGCAGTTTTTTTGGATCTGAGTAAGGACTTCGACTGTGTCTCCTATGAAATACTTCTGAAAAAATTAAAAGGCTATGGATTTGATTTGAAAAGTGTCGGACTAATGAAGAGTTTTTTGTGCGATAGAAGGCAGGTGTTGTTCTCCAGCGGTATGTATTCGGATGAGGTTTATATCAGAAGAGGTGTACCTCAAGGGTCTACCATTGGGCCTATATTATTTTCAATTTTTGTTAATGATCTTCCTGAGTACTTGGCGGCGAGAAACGTTGAGGTAATAACCACTCTTTTTACTGATGACACAGCATTTCAACTCAAAAACTCCGATATTAACATCTTAAAGGGGATCGCGAATGACACGCAGGCGATGGCCAGAAATTGGTTCTCCAGTAATGAGTTGAGTATGAATAAAGATAAGACACATAGGTTGGTCATGTCACTAAAGAGATTCGATTCCTCAGAAATGGATGTGGATGTAAAGTTTCTTGGTGTGTATCTCGACTCCAAACTAAAGTGGGATTCTCATGTGAGCCATCTGTGCTCTAAAATCAGGAAAAATGTTTTTGTTTTGAGATATCTATCAAAATCGGCTAAAGTACTTAAATATGTTTACCATGCTTTAATAGAGTCTAACCTAAGATACTGTATCATTTCCTGGGGACATAGTGCACATATGAGAATCGCCTTCAGATTCCAGCGAAGAGCGGTGAGAATACTGGGGGGATTAAAGTACCGAGATTGTTGTAGGAACACTTTCAGAGAATTCGGTATTCTCGCCCTGCCATCACTATTCAATTTGGAGTGTCTTCTCTATGTGCATGGCAATCCTGAGTTGTATGCCACAAATTCTCGTTTCCATGCGCATGACACCAAAGGCAGGGAGGATTACAGGAAGGATTATTTCAGACTCACGGTGGCACAGAATGGAGTAAACTTTATTGGTGTGGATCTTTACAATAGGCTGCCGAGGAGTGTCAGGCAGATGTCACGTAGTTCATTCTTGGGTAAACTGAAAAGCATTCTTGTGCGGGAGGTTATTTATGACGTCGGGGAGTTCGCCAATGTTGAAATTGATCAATATTTTCAATGACTTACTGTTTTATGTATGTGTATATTTTGTTGTATATATATATATATATATATATATATATATATATGTTTTTTATATTTATATTATTTTGTCTCTTTAAAGGTTTTTCGTGATACAATAGTAAATAATTTTATATTATTTCAAACATTTTTTGGCTGTCTCAATCAGTTACATTAGATCATTTTATACTATATTTATATTACATATTTAACCTGACAAGTGTAAACATGTAGATGTTCACGTAAGACATGCAAAAACATTCATTCATTCAGATTTTAGTGTGTAAAAGCTGAATTTTCTGAAAAATAGTATATTGTTTTATTACGACTAGAGTTATACTTTTTGTGGCGAGACTAAAAATTTTAGACGAGACACAAAAAGTATAAAACATGCGATTTTTTCCGCAAACGGTTTTCAAATGATAGAAATAAATTGATATTTTTGAAAAGGATTAGATGTGAAGAAACGTAAAAGTAGATTGCTTTGCTTACTGGATTTGTAGGTGTCAAGGCAACACAAATTTTAACAATTCATCAAAATAATTGTCAGAAACATTCAAAGGCACTTATATACGCATTATAGGACTGTGGGTTTTTGGTAAGTACCCGAGTTTTAAGAAATGACTTGTTATTTTCAACCAAAATTACATACTGAAACCAACTTTCCATCGAAATTTTTTTTTTTATTTTTTCAAAAAAAATTTGCCACCGTATTCCGATTATCGTTCTAATATTCTAAAACTATTGAAATTTCGATTTGTCCCTGTGAACCTAAGACGAAAAAGATCACAAATTAAATCGAAGAGTTCAATGATGTTTTTGTTTTTAAGTAGATATCAAATCTCGACCTTATTTCCTGTTACGCGTTCTAGTTCCGAAGATAGTACGACGTTCAATATTTGGTAGGTGAAATGATAATTTAACACGTGTTCCTTATTTCTAAATATGAAAATATTTTTAAATATTTTTTGTTTCCCACATATAATACCTAATTTTATCAAGAATGTCCGGAATTATGTTAATATCTGTGTCAAACACATCATAGTTTGTTTCAAGCAAAATAAGATATTTCTAATGCTACAAGAAATAAATTCAAGAATCATTTTATTATAAAATTTACAGACGTAGACTTACCTGTCTTCATTATGTTAAGAACCCACTAGATTGCTTGATCGTAACAAAATGCAGATAAAATTGGCATACTCTATTCAAAAGACAATGATAAATAGGCTGTTGTATCTTCCCAATTTATTTTACAGATAATTCTAATGAGTCAAGATTAAAATATTCTTAATAATCACAATTATTGTGTTTGTTTATTAGAAATGCGACTACCTGGAAGGTAATTAAAGAATCCGAAATTTTTGTTAATATTTCAGAATAACGACCTGGCAAAGATCATTCTGACTGAGGATCTGATGATTTGGTAGCTTTCTATTCCATGAAGACAAAGGCAAGTTCCATATTTATCCACAATTATTATTGGAAAAAGTCAGCTGTACAAAGGCTTGGCTATGTATTTCATGCTAAAAATTTGTTAACACTGAAGCAGCTATTGCTGCTTTATTTTTCACTTGTATATTATTTGTTAATTTTACGTAGATACGGTTGCTATAAATACACTCATTATGCCCTACGGCGTTATGAGCGGGCATTATGGATCATAACGCCCGCTCATTGTACGAGGACAACTGAATCTACTTCCATTGATTAAATACTTCGTAATCCTTTTCGTATACGACTCTGGATTTCTTCGGCAATGAATTATTCGCAGCTTTGGCTGCATTTTCTATAATATTCTTGGGTAAATTCATTTTCATTTCCATTATTTGCATAAGACTACACAAAGAGAGCAGCAAAGACATTCACTGAATATGTTGACAAAAATATTTACAAATGTCAAAATATCGACAATTGACATGCCTACTTTGAGAAGGAAAATGGAAAGTATATGAGCAATGAACCGATTTTAAAATCGATTTTTCATTATAATGAAATAATTTTTTCGTGAAAAATAAAATTTTGTATGCACCACGTGCGTTATATAGATCCTAACGCCCATCGGGAGTTAGGATCTATATAACGCACTTGGTACATAATTAACTATTGTAAAGCTCAATTTCGTCCAGCTCTAATTCATGGAGCTTTGCACCTATACACTCTTATGATATATTTGACTCAATTAAAAAAATAACAGTGAAACTATTCTTTCAAATCATGAGAAGTATACATGTTGACCATGGCCAATTTAATATATTACATAAAATGAACAAGGAAAATAATTAAAATAAACCGAAGCTACTTGAAGATTTAAAAACCAGATCAGTTATTGCAGGAAAATTTTCTTTTGGTACCAGTTTCCAGAAATCTATAAATTCTTCTGAAGAAGTTTCTGCCTTTGAAGATATTTTTTCTGAAAAAAGGTTTTTCAGTGCAAAATGATTTTGCAGGTCAGTGAGTTCCAACTGAATTTTAGCAGGATAACTGATTATTTCAGTCAAACTGATTGTAAAAGAATTTACAAAAATTTGTAGATTTGTTTTTATACTTTCGAAGTCCTGGAATCTACTCTCAAACGACAGTAATAAGCATCTAACTTTAGATTCGTACTTAGTACAATTATTGATAGTGGCGATATTGAGCTTCTCTTTCAAATATTTTAGTGTAGGAAAATGGTCGATATTTTCATCGGCTAAATTCATTAAAAACAGATTTAATTTAGCTTTGAATCCGCTTATTAAAGTAAACATAGTCGGAAGTGAACCATTTTTTCCTTGTAATTTGAGATTTAAAATATTGAGGTAGTTAGTAATGTCAACAAGAAATGCAAGATCACTCAACCAGGATTCTTTTTTTCAGTAAATCAGTTTCTGAGGTTAACGCCCTTTTTTCCTCTAAAAATTCTAACATCTGCTCTCTTAGGTTGAAGAAATTTTTCAACATGTTTCCCCTTGAAAGCCATCGTACAGCGCAGTACAGTTGTAACTCTCCATATTCGCTGATATCTTCTTCAAATAAAACCCTGAATTGACGCCTGTGGAGAGCTTTTGCACGAATGTAATTTACGCAGCGTACTACCGGACCCATAATATCATCCAACTGCATGTCCTTTGCACACAAAGCTTCCTGATGGATGATACAATGATACGAAAATATTTTTCGTAGTCATTGCAGGTGCCCCATCAGTGCAAATAGACACCATTTTGTCCCATGGTACATCCTTTTTTTCAACACACTCCTTAATTTTCGCAAAAATGTCTTTCCCTTGGGTTGTAGTTTTCAGCTGACATAATTCTAGCAAGTCTTGAAATACATTCCAATTTTCATCAATGCAACGAATAAAAACAGCTAACTGAGCTCTATTTGTCAAATCGCAAGTTTCGTCCAACGCCAACGAAAAGTATTTGCACTTTGTTAGGATCTCTTAAATTTGGTCGGTGATGTCAACTGACTCTCCTCCACCCGTCTGGTTACAGTATTTCGTGAGAGTGAAAGACTGTCGGCTTTAGCTTTGACGTTTTGGTCATTACAATTTTGTGCAAAGATTGTCAAAGCCTCTTTGACAATTTCGCCATCAGAATAAGGCTTCTTCTTCTTCGCTAACAGCAAAGAAATCTCGTAAGATGTTTTAATCATATATTCAAGCTCGTCGTGCCTTCTAACAAAAATATTCTGTTGTTTGAATAGTTCTCGTTTCTTTTTCTCTCTTTCAAAATTACTATGATTTTGCTTATAATGCCTTTCTAAATTATATTTTTTTGCAACAGCTACGGTAGTCAAGCAAATTAAACATATGGGTTTCTGCGCCTTGCTTACTGTAAAACAATATTTCTTTTCCCATTCATCATGAAAAGCACGGTGGGGCTCTGTCGATTTTGACGTACTTGGTTTGTTGTAAGCCATACTGTGCACAACACAAAAATGATTAAGTCCGCCCGTCTTCTCGGCTTAAAGAGCAGAAATCTATCTTTATTCAAAACAAACCCGATATCACCATTAACTAATATAATTAGCGCGCGAATGCAAACTACCTCAGAAAGCTTCTCACAGACTATTAGCTAGCTAGATTGGTTCTCGAACGAAACTGAAAAAGACAATGATCTTCTGAGCGGGACAGCTAATCGCGTAACTACAGCGCGCCGCGTTGCAACCGTTTTGACGGGCAATTTTGAAACTAGTTCACGCAGGTGGCGGGCCATTCAAAATTCGTTCGTGGGCCACATTATGGCCCGCGGGCCTGGGGTTGGGCAGCCATGCTATAGAGTCAAGATTTATTTCATATTCTTGATGTTATGATAAACTGTTATTTTGGTTGTGCATATAAACATCATTTGTTATTATTATTTTAATAGTATCTCTGGTTGTTACATGAAAGAAAATACAATTATCTAGATTCTCTGGATGATGGCCGAGGTTCAGATTCCGATAAAAGTGGAAGATTTTCGTTGGAATATCATTGGACTTCAAAAACCCTAAGTTTTCGGTTAGCTTAAAATTGCACATTATCAGTTGGTATAATTCAATATTGAAAAATCCACAAACTTACTGCGGGGAAAATAATTATTCTCAGTAAACTGTAAAGAACAACTCTCTTATGTTCACAAGAACAATGAAGAGTTGAGCTTTCCTTAGTTTATTTGACATAATAGTGGTTATAGTACAAGGAAGTACTGAACATGTCAAGTCAATCAATAATGAATCAAATTGTCATACATAAATTTAATGTTCTACAAGGCGCAAAAGTGCACAAAAACTGTGTTTTTGGACCTTAAATTTCAAAAAAAATCCACACCCCGCGGCAGCGGCATGAAATTTTAGTCTAGCACACCTGCAATTTTCGCCGGCCCTGAGTATTTGTACATTTTCAAATAATTTAATACACATATTGATTTATTTATTACCCATATTTATTAACATTTCAAATTATATTTTCGAGTGTCGTTATAAAAATCACAAGGCTGTTTGATGGTTTGAAATTTTTTGATTAGTTAGGGTTTTTTAACTATTATTATAGTGTCGCAATGATTTGCTCCCATCCATACCCAAAGAATAAGGATTTGTGTGATTGGTAACTAAATAAAAATTTCCTCTTGTGAATTTGGAAGCGCTTTCGCCCATTTCTGTGAACAACTCTGTGCAGTTTCCTTGTTGAAATGACTCCATTGTCTCGCATTTAATAGCATAAAATGGATGCGTTATACTTTCAGCGAAATATTCCCAACTTCTGCTGTGACTACATTGATCACTCACCTGAAAATAATACTATCAGTACATTCAATAATTCTTTTTACCGTAGAACGGGGCTAAATTGGAAATGCGGGGATATTTTAGAATTCATAAACTGTAACTTCATCTGGCAATCCTGTTTAGGTACAACACAATCCCGCGTAAACTACATACGCCCCCTACCGGTTTCGAATATTACTAGAGCATGGGAGATTTGTTTACATCTGTTTACGTGTATTGATATATGAGAAGTTGTTGAGTTTTAATTGTATTTTGGATCGTTTACAAACGTTCAGAAGAGATGAATCACTATTGTTGTGTATTCTATTGTTCATCTTGGGCAAAAAAAAACCGAATATAGCTTACATACCTTTCCGAAAGCTGGACAATTCAAAGTTGCATTCCAAACAAAATTGGGAAACAAGGAAATGATGGACAGAAGAAAGGTGTGGATTCATAACTTGAATATTGAAAAAAAAATGTCTGAACATAAGAGAGTTGTTCTTTACAGTTTACTGAGAATAATTATTTTCCCTGCAGTAAGTTTGTGGATTTTTCCATATAGAATTATACCAACTAATGATGTGCAATTTTCAGCTAACCGAAAACGTAGAGTTTTTGAAGTCCAATGCTATTCCAACGAAAAATGTTCGACTTTTATCGGAATCTGAACCTAGGCCATCATCCAGAGATTCTAGATTATTGTATTTTCTTTCATGTAACAACCAGAGATACTATTAAAATAATAATAACAAATGATGTTTATTTGCACAACAACCAAAATAACAGTTTATCATAATATCAAGAATATGAAATAAATCTTGACTCTATAGCTAGGTAAAAAATGAAATATTCAATTATATAATCAGGAAAACAGAGATTCTATCAAAAAAACCAGACTCTCGGAAGTCCACCGTACTTTTAGGAGAGCTGTTATACGTCGGGAAAATTCAAAAAATATAATAACTCATTACGTTCAAACCATTCAAGCAGAGTATTCATATAAATTCTTCTTTCATTTCATGTTGTTTCTTTCAGTTTTGCTGGTAAGTACTTAGTTTTGTCATTGATTAAGGAATCCATTATACTCAAAAATTCTTCAGTTCGTAATGAAAGTAGACATGTCAGAAATGTTTTCTTGAAACTTTTGAAAGTTTTTTTATTTTTTAAATGAATAGGTGTTCTATCATACAGCCTTTTCATGAGGTATACATAGTTCCTTCAACCAATCAATTTATTCGTCCTCTACTTTATTTTATTATTGATTTTCATGTTCAATGACAAAAACTCCGTGTAAATTTCAACTTGATGTAGGTAGGTTATCTACTGTTGAACAGAGATAATATTGTCCTCAATCGAAACACAATGAACCACTAGAAAATACGAAGTCCAAAAAACACAAATTACGAAGCTAAACGTTGGAAAACTCAAAATGAAATGAGCGTAAATACCATTACCAATCAATGTAAACAAACAGCTAATCTCCCATACTCTAGTACCGATATTAGCCGTTCCGGCGCTACGATCTTAATTTCGGACGCCAATAGTACATAACCTTACTTATTCAGACTTCAGATGATCTACAGCATTCGAGACCAGACCACCGAGGAAGCAGCATCGCCCTGGGAAAGCGGTGAATTCGACGGCAAGCGACTGAAACTGAAGACTACGAGGAGTGAAGAAGGACCTAGATGGGCTGAGAGATTGTCCATCAGACACGTTCTTCATCGGTTGGCCAGTAAGGAGCAGCGCCCAACAGAGGACGGCACGGTGGGATGGTAGCGGATCGTCAGGTTCGAAGACGAATGATGCTCGTTGCAGACGACGAGAGTGAAGATGGATATTGGATCTCGATGTCGGAGTAATGGCCATTGCAGACGACGAGTGTGAAAATGGATGTTGGATCTCGAGGTCGGAGTGATGAGCATTGTTCAAGTTCGACCCAACCTGGGATGAAGCGAACATACTTCCAGTCGTCAGAGAATGCCAAGGGCAGTCGTCAGGTATGTTTACTTGATTTCAAAATTAATGCGACGCGACGCAGAGAGACATACACTTGGGTCTTGAAATATAGACACAAGGAAGGGAACAGGTTCTAGTGCTGACCGCAGCACGAGAGTCCTAATCTAAGTGTGAGACTGGAGGTTTAGTAGGAGTAACGCCCGGAAACCGAAAGAACAGAGGGTTTTTTGGTGGGTAGGCAATGTTGATATATATTTATATATATCAACTATTGAATCCCACACAGGCCGGGTTCGCAACCGGTATCGCTTTTGAAGTTTTCACCTCGATTTAAAAAAAAAAAAAAAAAAAAATTCAGATGATTTCAGTACTAGTTAGCGTGGTAATGGTCTGTTGGACATTGAAAGTGAGGCGGAAAATCAACCAATATTTGAGCCTGTCAAACTTTCAGTGCTAGTGCGTTGTGGGTGGGAGTTGTAGCTGTTAAGTCATATAAAAATTGGTGTTGATGTTAGTATTATTGTGCAAAAAAGTTATAAACATTATGCTACCCCAAAATGTTTTATGGACCTTTTTGAAGATCGGGGCTATTCTGGTCAATCATTTTTATAATCATTCCAAAATATCCCCGGTCTTCGAAAATCACCCCATTCTTTGAACTATCAATGCTACATACCTTTTATTATTCTTAATTTTAAAATGTATGTTTTTTAATTTAGCCCCATATACGAGGTAACTATAATTATGCGTTATTCTTGCCGATTCTAAAATATCCCCGACCCACGAGGCTATTTTAGACGGGCCCTGTAAGAAAGGGGACCTATTTATCGCAGAATAATATTTGGTCGTATATAAACCTATCCAAAAAGCATATCAAAATAGATTATTTTTTATTACTCTTTCTGCTATATTAAAAATAATGAAAAAAAAGTCTAGAATAGCCCCGTTCTACGGTATGTCTATGGATCATGTAAAATGGTGCGTATCCACCGAAGAAAAGTTGCCAACTTTTTTGTTGTCAACACGTGTTGGTGACAAAACTGAACAGAAAATATAAAACTGCGATTGCAATTTCGGTCACTAGACCATCATCGGGCAGATTGAGCTAAGAACTGAATACATAATTATAGATTTGCGCTTACGGGTGAGAAAGAATTATTGCAGGTACCTCAATAGACAAGAGGAACATATTTCAAGAAGGGCTAATCGAGTGGATTTCCCAATTTGGTACAATGAAATGTTCTTAGAAAAATCATAATTTCTTGAAGACATTAATAAAAGGACAATATATCAAGTCAATCTGGTCGTTCAGCAAGATATCTTTTGCATTATGATTCTGTTTAAAAATTTCCAATGATTCTAAGTAAGTTAGTCTGGTTCCTTTCGGTAATTTGTGCATAATTTGGAAGTTATCTATTTGTGGAAACGGGTGGTGGTTTTCACGGCAATGATTTGAAAACGTTGAATCCCTTTTATTTTTCAAAAAAGATTGTTGGTGTTCTTTAAATCTTGTCTTGAACGATCGACCAGTGTGACCTATATACATTCCTTTACATACAGGACAAATCAACCTATAAACTCCTGAACTTTTAAATTTTTAAGTGATATCTTTGGCATTGAATAAAAATCCTGAGAGTTTTGTCTTAGGTTCAAAAGCAATTTTAATATAACATTTAGGTATGACATTAATTCATATTCCATCAACTATTTGTTTCTATAATTACCTCGTGTTAGCAACAAACTTTAGAAAGAAATGTTGGAAACCGTGTTTAAGTTTTAGGCGGTAAATATCAAAAAAATACGCCTTTCGAAGATATTTTTTCGCTCTTTGGATACACTTTCAGTTGGAAACATTTGTTCTAAACAGAAGCATGTCTCTAAACGTCACGTGGACGAACGGTATTATTCTACATAATATTATCGTCGGTCAGAGATATTGCCGATGGTGGAGACAGCTTGTTGTCAACTGAAATGTTTCTCAAACTGTTGGCAACTCGGTGTAGACACAATGGAAAAAATGTTGGCGACTTTCTGGAGAGTTTCAAACAATTGGAAACAATAAAGTTGCCAATAATTTCGTTGTATACCCATCATAAGATTACAAGGTCTTCGCAAAGCACTACCCAGAGGATCATATGTTTTAATAAATTTCATTGACATTCAATGACATTGACTGATTCATGTAAACAAGTATATTTATGAAAAAGCAAGTTGTATGTGTCCCAAAACCACGATTTCTATTCATGTATTAATATCTATTTTAAAGAGATTTATTTTCAATATATGATTTTCTCGACAAATTATACATCCAGTATGTCTCACCAATAAATGTTTGCAACCAGGCATAGGAGCAATTCCACCATTGGGAAAAAAATCAACATGTCCGAGTGGCTCGAATATTCCCAAAGTACCGCCGGAAGTATGAATGATATCCACGAACTCAGCGTCAGATTTGGAAAGTTTTTCCATACCACTAGAAGCATGGAAGCCAGGAAAAGCTGGATCAAGTCCTAAAACCGAAATAAATGTTAAAAGAAGTCGAAAATATGATGATAGAATTTTCCATCTGAAAAAAAAAAATATATATATATATATATATATATATATATATATATATATATATATATATATATATATATATTATATATATATACATATATATATATATATATATATATATATATATATATATATATATATATATGTATATATATATTTAAAGATGTGTCAAAAATGGACGTCGAAACGAGGTGATAGAAAAGGTAATTTTCAATCAAAAACTAACATATCATTATGTATTTGCTTGAAACGTGTTGCGAGTGTTTTCCAGAAGAGTGTACCTTTCCAGTAGTATCAATTTTAGGCACATTTACAGTTACAGTAGTCAAAAGTTAACTTTTTGTAGTACATTTGTTTTATACCAGATTCACTTGAAACGCAAAAAATTAATATGTAATACCCAAACATATTGAAATTTTTTTTTATACTCACTGTCAATTTGCGACTAAATACATTAAGCAATTTTTAGAAAAAAAAAACTATCGCAGCGAGCTGCATTAGAGAAGCAGGTTTTCAAAACGTATCCAGTTAAAAAAAAATCTATTCCTTCAATTATGATTTTTGTCCAAAACTCAAAAATTGCGCCTTCTATCGTGTAAAGAATATTTATTTCCTCTCCTGGGGGGTCAACCCCCAAGCAATTCGTACCCAAACCAACTCTATCCAATATATCATACGAAACTACCTACTCACAAACTTTCAATACTATTGCTCCAAAATTACGCCCTTTATCATGTAAACTTGATTTATTTCTTCCCCTAGGGGTTTAACACCCCAACCAATTCGAACCAAAAAAAATCCCATTCAAAATATCATACAAAACTACCTAGATACAAACTTTCAACCATACTGCTACAAAATTGCGCCTTCTGTGGTGTAATGGTGTAAACAAGAGCTTAAACATACATACATATGAACATATATATATATATATATATATATATATATATATATATATATATATATATATATATATATATATGTATATATATTTTAACGTGTAAATTCTCCGCTTTACCGCCGCCACTGAATTCTACATTGAAATACCGTGATTCACGCTATCAAATACTACCTTACTTTTGTTTCACCTATGAATAATAAACTCGACCAGTTGGGAATGACTTGCGTACGACGAGAATATCGAGATAGCGTCAAATTTGTACGTGAAGCATCTTCCTCTCTTGGCAAATAACTGTTGAAGAAGTAACATCGTTAAGCGTTAAATTATATTCAATATCTATTGAACGAATACTCAGTATATTAAAATTCTTAAGTATCTGTGGCGTCTGATAGACGGTAAGTTATGAGAAGAAATCTAATTGTTTCGTATAAATGCATTATCTTGAAAATCTGAGTTCATTTTTCTCATATTCCGCCATTTCACTTTTTTTCATTTATCTATATTAAATTATTTATCTTTCAATATTGAAATAATCATCCTACATTTCCTAATTTAAAATGTTTTAATTTATTTGCTTATTTTACTCTTTCAATTTGACACAAGATTTTTGTAGGCTAACGATGGTAAATTTCACGTGGTCATATCTTATGTTCAGTTTAATGTTGGAACATATACTGTCTTTCTTAGCATCTTTGCTTGAGATCAATATAAATGTAAATTTGAATTGGCCTTCGATACTCTACAGAGACTCTTAGAAGATTTTAAGTTTGAGATAGTATGTTGATTTGCCCCGAATTATTTTAGTCACCTTGGCTGGAGCTAAAAACCACGTTGGCTAGAACCACAATGAAAAGTTAACTGAAGCTACAAGATAACCTCAACTAGAACCACAAAACAACCAGGGACGAAAACTTACAAGCTTGGGGACTCGGCAATCAACAGAGTGCAATCCACCTAGATAATAATTGACAAAACGTCGATTTTTTTTTTTTCAAAGTGAAACCCTGCTAAGAAACATAAATAGATTGCAATATCGTATATAGGTTTTTATACTGAAAGTTCATCTTGAAATAATAAATCTCAATTTGTTGAAAAAACTCAACACGAAATATGAATGGTATTTCAAGGAGTTAACTTGTCAATTTTATAGAAAAATATAAAAATACCTGTTATTCTTCCAATGACAATACCATTTTCCTGAAGTCGTTTACCAACCATTCCAGATATATGAGCTCCAAGACTATGACCTATGAGATGCACTTTACTAGGTTGTAAGTCCTTCATCTCTATTAATTTCATTAAAAACTCTGCAAAGTAGTCTGCTACGGGTGCCATTTTTTTGAGTGTGGAAAAATATATGTACCTATTAGCTAGTTTTTTCCAATTCACCACAAATATATTTTCACTACTTGCTTTCAAATACGCATCTTTGATTGACTGACATGTTGACTTATATCCACTAGACATCCACCCATGAATAATGAACTTAGACGATCCATCGTCAAGAAAATTCATGTCTTGAAGTTCTTCTTGATTTTCTATAATTATTCCTTCAGGTACCCTTCTATTTGGAAAAGAGAATATTTGATTATATGTATTAAAACAGTACAGTAAGGCTCTAATTGAAACATGAAATATTTTTTATAATACAATATCTTCAGTGACATCGCAAGTTGGTTCCTTTGAGAAAATAAATCCATGAATTTCCTTACACGAATTTAATGATTTGTGTAAACCCTCAACCCCCCCAAGCCACTAGTACGACATCACATATTTCGCAATTTTTCGTTACAGTTGAATTTTCAATAATTTAGATTTATGCATGTGATCTTATAACTCTTTTTTCCTATTGTTACACGATATCACACTTTATTGATCCCCTCTCTCCCTCTTAAAGTGTCGCATTGTAATATATGGACTTCCCCTTAATGATAGACTAGTGTTTCAGAGCACGGATCAAGAACGCGAAGTGATGTGACTGCACTACATATATGCGCTAGCATACTTATAAAACGAAATGCGCAGGCAGTGCTGCCAAACTTCCATCACTTTCCTGAGCTGAAGAAGTGTTAAATATTTACTTAGTTTCTTGGGCTATGGAAAGAAAAATGAAGAACTTGAACTTGATTATTTTCTTATCTACCCCACATCAAATTTCTTTTATAGACTTCACTGTAAATTTCATAGTGCCTACTCCTGACGATTAACACAGATCGTCCAATGAGTGTAAAAACTAATTTTCAAGAACACAGAAACATAGCAAAAGAGTAATCTTCGTTTACCTACCTGTTATAAAGAATAAACTGTATATCGCTGCTACCAATTGTTGATACATTATTTGATTGTTTATTCATGCTATTCAAATTAGTTCCATATGAAATGAACTTAGCTACATGATAAGTTATTGTTATTTTCTCCAATTTCAAACCTTCAAAAAAATATATAATACTGGACAGAGTGAAAGTGTGAAATTTTCTTACCTTGGGAAATCACAAAATTCAACGAAATAACGAAAATATTGAATATAAAGTAGAAATAAAACCGAAAATGAGTACTCATTTCAGTAATATATTTATTATTCATTCAATTCCATATTTTACTGCATGTAGAATGACCAGGACTTGTCTCCATCATTAATTATCATATATTGAAGATAACAGTATAATTATATGCAATAATTAACGTAAGTAACACGATAGAAATATTTTGAAGGTGCTGTCAATGTTTCACTTTATAAATAGAATGAGCCGAAAAGGATTTTTAATTCGTAGAACACCCTTCACTGGGTTTTATTTTTTATCTCTTTTTTTTCTTCAACTCTAATTAATTTCTCGTTAAAAATGTATAAAATATATATTGAATTTGACTAATTTAATTAAAATGTATGACTCATTTTGGTACACCGTACCCTGCTCAGATACAAATAGTGACTCAAACTAAATGTTTAATATTATATTGAGACTAAAATCAACGTTTCAGGAGAACAAATACGCTTGAGCAGTAGAGCTCCGTTGCTGAGGTCCTATTTTCCTTAAATTTCTACATAAAAATTCCTATTGAAACAATGGTTAAAAATAACAATTTACACATTTACTATAAGAAATAATGCATGACGCACGTTTCGGTGGAACTTCACCTTCTTCAGATGCTAATGGCAAACTAACTATGATTCTATGTTATAACGAAAACAAGAAATGACAAATTATGTAGAAGGGGTGAATACAAAGATGGTTACAAATAGTTATTAGAAAAGGAAAAACCAATTCTGAACTGCTAGTCAGGTAGTTCGGTAATTTTAAAAAGATTAAGAAGGGGGCTTGAAGTATGATCGATTTGGCTATTCAATAGGAGACCGGAATGCTTGTATTTATTTATCTGTAATGATTCTAAAAAATTAAGTTTAATTCCCTTACTTTCAGTATTTAATATTTTAAAATCGAAATTGAATGTGTGATTTTCTTGAATTAAATGGTTTGCATAATGTGAATCCGACTTCTGATTAACAAAGTTACGTTTGTGTTCTGAAATTCTAGTTTGAAAACTTCTGAAAGTTCTACCAGTGTAAAACTTATCACAATCGCCACAATTAATTTTATAAACTCCTGATTTATTATCTTTATGAACTTTGGATTTATTATTTTTTATATGATTTCCTAAATTATTACCAGTACGATAAGCAATGTTAATGTTGTGCTTAGATAAGAGAGATTTAAGGTTTTTACTTGAATTTCCGATGAAAGTGAGGCTGTTGTATTTGATATTATTTTTAGTAAAGGGGTACACCTGGTTAATCGCATTTTTGAAAAACTTTTTATCTATCATATTGTCTATAATATTGGGATCATAATTATTATTTACGACAATTTGTTTAATTATATTTTTCTCGATGTTAAAATTGGCGTTTGAAAGTGGAATATTCACTAAACGATGTACCATACTATTGAAAGCTGCCATTTTGTGTTGGAATGGATGTAGGGAAGTACAATGTATGACGCTATCAGTGTGCGATGGTTTGCGAAAAATTGAAAAATTATGTTTGTTATCTACTTTTGTTATTTTCAAATCCAAATAGTTAATTGAGCTCAATTAACTACCAAAACCCATTAAACATTTTAATAAAATTGATGAAAAATTTCATATATATATATATATATATATATATATATATATATATATATATATATATATATATATATATATATATATATATATATATATATATATATATATATATATTTATATATATATATATATATATATATATATATATATATATATATATATATTTCATTTATTACGAAGACTTTCTTCAAATGTTTTTGTTATTTTGTGTGTTGCTTCAAGATCTACATGTTTACTAAATCAGAGTTCAAAAACTGAGTCCACTACATCATGCAGTTGAAGTGTAGTAAATGAAAAAAATTTCAAAAAGATTGTTGAAAAACTTATTTGAATTAAATAATTCTGAATTATAAAAATGCTTCATTTATTTAAGACGAAATGAACTTATCTAATTCAAACTATTAATTCAATCTGTTACATGTTCTCCCCTAAGGAAAATGGTCTATCAGCCCTTGTCTTCAGATAGTATTTTCCTCTGGCTGTAAATGGTGTATGATCACCCATTACAATCCTCTCTGCTTTATCGCATTCCTTATTTTCAAATTGATCCCATTCGTTGCACTGAACTGCATAAAAAGGTGTTTCAGGATTATGTAAACTATCTGCGAAAAACTGCCAACTTCTACCATGACTACATGCTTCCACAATCTGAAAAATTTGTATTCATGAAATCATTACTTGATGAAAGTAAAACGTATAAAGAAAAAACTGGTGAGCAGCAGAAAAGTATAACATAAAATATTTTATTTTAAAAAATCGAGAGGTTCTTCTTGGTTAAGAAAAAAAAATTGCGAAGTGCATCGCGTACTGATTTTTTATCTTTACATTGTATAAAATGGAGTCGCTTTCGCTTTCTGTTTGCTTAGATCTTTCGAACTACTCAATGGATTTTAATGCAGTTTTCAGCAATAGATAAAGTGATTTAAAAGAAAGGTTTATATGTATAATAATAAAACATACATATTATAGTAGAGAAAAGCTGAAAAATATAATTTTGTGCGCTTAAATCTCTTCATGTACTTCGGAATTGTATTTCTTAAAAATATCGATAAAAAAGTCCGGAATGGTATATATTCATCTCCTCTTGGATAACCCACAGTAACCATTTTTCGCGGTCGGTGGGCGCGGGGTGTGCCTGTGTCGTGTGCCTATAAATAGCACATCCATGGCCACGCCTCGCACCAAGCTAGTTAGTCGAGTACTTAGCGTACGCTGGCTGCCATGAGTTTTTTTCAGAGGTTTCCTCATGGTAATGTAAGTCACTGCTTGCAAACTTATAAGGCCAATGCTGGGCCAGTATTAATCCTCTGAACCCTACCCACACTTCCTATGTTCCATAAATATCCCGTCTCACCTATCCTTAATGCACTTGTACATACAAGTGTATCCTCTGATCTGGCTGAAGGAGTTAATCCCAAACTCAAGCTGCCCGCTTCCCTGATACATACCTCAGGGAGGAATGAAACACGTGTGTTTCCTTTTTTTTCTCCTATAGCATTGTATAATTCAAAGCGACCGCACGCTTCTATCGGTGTTCTCCAGCCAGTAAAATAAAATTATCCTTGCGAAGCCGGGGGTGGGTCGCTAGTTTGTAATAATTTCTAAGACTCACACTATAATGACAACCTGGTTGAGGCATAGTTCCACCATTGGGATAGAAGTCTACATGTCCAATTGGAGCCTTCAGACCTAAGAAACCACCGCAACTATGTATAACATCAACGAATTCTGCACTTTCATTTGATAAACGTTCCCCATGTACGTTTATATAGCCAAAACCTGGATAAGCTGGATCAAGTCCTGAAATGAAAACAGGATTTTATTTCAAATCTAATTATACATGAAACTAAAAAAGGGGGACAGTACCCCCCTCCTCGGAAGGAATGAAAAATGTAGAAAGTAGAAACAAAAATATGCATCAATAAAATAATATTAAACGCCCAAAAATACACGATATACAATTTATGAATTTTTGTTGCCGCTATAATAACAGATACTAAAATACTGAAAACAAAATAAAATAAATATTTAAGGGGAGGCTCCCATACAACAAACGCGATTTTTTTGCCCTTTTTGCTAGATATCAATAATGGCAACAGGTAGGCGCAAAATACTCAGTTGTATATTTACTTTAATAATAAATAATAAAATTAGAATTAAATAAATATTTAAGGGGGGCATTTGCTTAATATCCCCAAATACGCTCAAAAATACGCGATATACAATTTATGAATTTTTGTTGCCGCAATAATAACAGATACTAAAATACTAAAAACAAAATAAAATAAATATTTAAGGGGGGTTCCCATACAACAAACGCGATTTTTTTGCCCTTTTTTGCTAGATATCGATAATGGCAACAGGTAGGCACAAAATACTCAGTTGTATATTTACTTTAATAATAAATAATAAAAATAAAATCAAATAAATATTTAAGGAGGGCATTTGCTTAATATTCCCAAATACGCCCAAAAATACGCGATATACAATTTATGAATTTTTGTTGCCGCAATAATAACAGATACTGAAATACTAAAAACTAAATAAAATAAATATTCAAGGGGGGCTCCTATACAACAAACGCGGTTTTTTTGGCCTTTTTTGCTAGATATCAATAATGGCAACAGGTAGGCACAAAATACTCAGTTGTATATTTTTACTTTAATAATAAATAATAAAATTAAAATTAAATAAATATGTGTGGGCACTTGAATATGCACAAAATGCTCAGTTGAATTTTTACTTCAATAAAAAATAATAGAATTTAAATAAAATAAATATTTAAGGGGGGCTCCCACGCTATTTTTTAACTATTTTTGCTCTATATCAATAAAAGATAACAGGTAGGCACTTGAAATATTCAAAAAATACTTAATTGTATATTTACTTTAATAATAAATAATAAAAATAAAATAAATATTTAAGGGGGGCAATGGTACGGAAAACTTCGTGAGAGAGTCCGACTAGCACTTGGCCGATTTTTATAATTTTTAGGCTTCCATTCGTTTTCTATCTAGAGTGTAACATCACACGATAAGGAACTTTGTTTCAATACTCTCCTTTATCCACTATAAAAAACGTATTTTTGCGAATGCAAACTACTTAATATTTATGTAGAAATGATAAAACAACCGCAATTTGTCAACAAGGAAAACACATCCAGAACCTCTGTTATCCGCATCGAATGAAAGTATATACTTACTTCCAATATTGGAATAAATTCACCCAGTGATAAATGTTTATATTACAGTTTCAAAATGTTGGTCCTGCGTCTTTGTTTATTGTTTTTAGCGGCTAGATTCAATGTGAATTGTTCGAAAATTTTGGGCGTTTTTTATATACCTACAAAAAGCCATTACATAGCTTCGAGTACATTAATGAAAGTATTGGCTGAAAGGGGGCACGAGGTGACAGTTATGAGTCCTTTTAAAGAGAACAATCCGCCGGAGAATTATACTGAAATTTATCTGGATGGACTACTGGGGGGTTCAAGAAGTGAGTTCAATGAATTATTCTTGATGGTAATACTAGAAAAAATCTGTTGTTATTAAGTTTATTTATATATTGAAATGAAACACTTTCAATAAAAATTAAAATACAAACTTAAAATATATATTTCGAAATACTATTCCAATTTCAAGGACACTAGGTACTTGGATAATATCCTGAAATATAAGTGGCATTCATATTAATGTGAAATGGAAGGAGACAAGAGTTTTTTCAAATTTATTTTATCAAGTGAGGAGATATTAACATTTATTCAGGGTAAATTTTAATGATAAGAAAAAATATATAACATTTATATAATACTTCAAATAATGGTAGGTATTCAAGATTAAAAGAAAAATTTTTGTAATATTCAAACAATGTTTACTTTGAAGATATGAATGCACGATAATGAAAAACATGTAGAATAGAAGATAAGTGCATATAATAATTGAATGAAATTCATCTTACAATATGCTACCATGGAGAAAATTGTCCTAATGTTAATAAAAAAATATTCTTTCGTAGGTTAATGTTATTTGTTTCTACAAAATTCTCAAACAAATTAAGAGAGTAATTTAATAAATTATATAAATATATATATATATATATATATATATATATATATATATATATATATATATATATATATATATATATATATATATATATATATATATATATATATATATTTATATATATATATATATATATATAAAATATATATATATATATATATATATATATATATATATATATATATATATATATATATATATATATATATATATATATATATATATATATATATATATATATATATATATATATATATATATATATATATATATATACACCGGGTGTAAATGAGTGATGGGCCACCCCTATAACTTTTTAATGGATTCTTCGATTTTATTGAAATTTGGGTGGTTCATCTCAGACATAATTTTGAATTTTTTCACATACAAAATCAGTATGGCTGACTTCCGATTTCACAGAAAACGATATAAAAATTAAAAATTTAAATGGAACACCCTATATATTTTTACATATTTTAATTCTAAGGCTTCGAATACATATCTTCCATCTGTCAAATGTCAATTCTAGCGCCGTTTCAATTTTGTCTTTCATTTTGTTTTTTTTCATCTTAGATGGCTGCGACGTCGTCTAAATCATAGATAATTGATTTAAAATATCGCCCAAAGTAATAATTTTTCAAAAAATTCATTTTCGTGAAGTTTGTTACCGATTAAATTCTTTTTCGAACCAAACTACAGTTTTTTAAATAGAAACATACATGGGCCCCCTTGTATATCAAACAGCTCCTTCAAATTCCTTCAAAATGATTCACATATGTTTTCTCAATTCCCAAATAACGAAGTAATTATTAAAAATCTTATTCTTATTAGTTCCCTTTGCTCCCGAGACCGACCCTGTTTACGAAATATGAAAAAATTGACAGATGGAATGTATGTATTTGAAGCCTCTGAATTGAAATAGGTAAAAATATACAGGGTGTTCTATTTGAATTTTTAATTTTTATATCGTTTTCTGTGAAACCGGAAGTCAGCCATATTTATTTTGTATGTGAAAAATCCCAAAATTATGTCTGAGATAAACCACCCAAATATCAATAAAATCGAAGAATCCATTAAAAAGTTATAGGAGTGGCCCATCACTCATTTACACCCGGTATATATATATATATATATATATATATATATATATATATATATATATATATATATATACATATAAAGAATTTTTTGCCTGTGCTGGATTTCGATGGCTTCAATTAAAAGTTGTTAATATTTCGTTACAAAATTCGTAACTTTTCAAAAACTTTTTAGGGAGCATAATTTGACATTCATAAACTCCGGTTTGTAAGAGGGTTCTTCTATTATTTTGTTCATTATCTTCTGTGCTAGTTGAACGTAATAATTGCAGTATATTACCCAATAAGTTTCGCGACTTTTTCTAGTGTCAAAAGAATTACAAATTTCACAATTTCAAATTTGTTTCTAGCTCGTTCAGTTAACCATTTCAAAACACATAATCCCTTCATGATGGCATGGAGTCATAGCAGACTATCTACAGCCTTTCTCAACAAAACGATGTCCCATCCAAAATTTCAGCATTTAATCAAACAAAATTCAACGTTTGATGTAGTTATTGTTGAACAATTCAGTTGTGATGCTTTACTTTACCTAGCAACACACTTCAAAGCACCTTTGATCGGATTCAGCACCTTAGATGCAAGCATTTTTTCTAATAGATATGTAGGAAACCCAACATTTCCTTCGTATATTCCAGATTTGTACTTTTCCTTTCATGGAATGAATTTTTGGCAGCGTGTGCAGAATATTGCGATGTTCGTGCTAAAAGAAATATTGTTTCATATTGAAACGTTGCCAGCTCAGAATGAAATATTGCAGTATAATATTCCGGGAGCCCCGCCGCTACAAGACTTTATATATAATACATCTATAACATTTTTAAACGCTGACTTGAGTGTGCATGATGCTGTTCCAAAAGTTCCAAGTATGATTAACATTGGAGGGTTTCACATCAACGCTCCGAAATCATTACCAGAAGATCTGCAAGACATTCTTGATAATTCAACGTCTGGTGCTATTGTTTTTAGTCTGGGGGCCTCAGTGAAAAGTAAAGACATGCCAGAAGAACAACTCAATGCTATTCTCGATACGTTTTCTAAATTGAATGAGACAATATTGTGGAAATGGGAAGACGATCATTTACCTGGCAAAACGAACAATATCCATACGAGAAAATGGTTACCACAACAGGATCTTCTAGGTAAAAATATCAAACAATCAAATCATGAAAAACATACTAGTCGACCATGGTCAATTTCATACATTACATAAAGTGAACAAGGAAAATTCTTTAATAATTTAAAAAATTATCAAACAACTTTCCAAGGAAGCTGGTTATACGTATTCAGCAACGCAAAATCTGCATTCACAATCGAACGGTGAATTATAGAAATTGTCAAGTCACCCCGACTCAAAATTTGCATACAGCTGTTTCGATCTTATTAGATCTCATCACTGCAGCTTATTTGACTCGGAGTGAATTAACAACCTTCTAATTGTTCCCCAATACAAATCGTGGTCAGTAACACTGGCTGGATAACAATCCAGAGCTCCATCCCACCAAAGATATTGGGAAACAACAGTTCACCGCTTAGACTCAAAATGCAGAAATTCGTCGCTTAAACACGTACCTCCTGATATGAAGATATCTACTCTACAGCAGTGGTGTATATGATTCCAAGGCACACTAACATAGTGATTTAAAACCTTTGGATATACTCACGAGAGCGCGCTCCGAATATTCTAGTCGCTTAATACGCAAAATACAACAATCAAATCATGAAAAACATACTAGTCGGCCATGATCAATTTCATACATTACATAAAGTGAACAAGGAAAATTCTTTAATAATTTAAAAAATTATCAAACAACTTTTTAAGGAAGCTGGTTATACGTATTCAGCAATGCAAAATCTGCATTCTCAATCGAACGGTGAATTATAGAAATTGTCAAGTCATCTTTGGTGGGATGGAGCTCTGGATTGTTATCCAGCCAGTGTTACTAACCACGATTTGTATTGGGGAACAATTAGAAGGTTGTTAATTCACTCCGAGTCAAATAAGCTGCACTGATGAGATCTAATAAGATCAAAACAGCTGTATGCAGATTTTGAGTCGGGGTGACTTGACAATTTCTATAATTCACCGTTCGATTGTGAATGCAGATTTTGCGTTGCTGAATACGTATAACCAGCTTCCTTGGAAAGTTGTTTGATAATTTTTTAAATTATTAAAGAATTTTCCTTGTTCACTTTATGTAATGTAAAAATATCAAACATTATTATAATTTACACCAATTGTTTGAAGGGGGTCCTAGTTTCAGTATTCACTCCAAACTTCCTCAATTCTTTACAATTATTGGAACGAAGTTCCTTAGGAGGAGATAGGGATTTTGATGCGCGACCAAACTGAAAAATATGCGAGACTAAAACCGTAACGAGAACATATAACGGAAGTGACGACACACAAGCGAATATTGTGTAATACCTTTCTTTTTCTCCCTCTTTCTTTCCGTTTTCTCATCCCTTTTCTTTCTGATCCCACTCCGCCTCGCTGTGTTGCTTCTATATCCTCTTCGGACCCAATTGAATTTCTTTTCAAAATTTTAACAATATACGTATATTTCAGTTGAAATAGAAACAACAAACAACAGAAAATTGATTTAAAAAATCCTGTGTGGTATCCTGGAGTGGTATCATATTTGATACCTTGAGCCTTTGACAATACAAATTCGAAAAATGTTAGTAATCCAATTCATCAAACTTGTTTGGCGTAATGTAAATTCTAATCAAGAATTCGCTACTTCGAAACAATTTCTGCTCGAGTTAAAGTCATAGAATGCTTTGCAAGTAATACATTTTATTTAAGTCAACTTGTCACAACCCGGAAGTCTGCATTTGGATCTAATTTTTCGAGAACGGGTGGTGTCTTCGGGCCAATGTTTGGCTTCATGATTCCTTAGCTCTTGTAGCGAAACAGGTAACACTTTTCTTAATTTAGCTGCAGGTCCATCTTGATCGCTTTCACAACTGCTTTCGTCACTTGCTACATGTTTGGAATTGAATACTAGGGATTCAGCCAATTTTGTTTTGGATGCCAAATAATCTGGAATATGCTTCTTTCGGAAGCCTAGACAATTTTCATGCTGACGATATTCCAACCATGTATTCTGGTCTATATATTTTGAGAATTACTCTAGTAGCTGTTTTATAGACTGTATAAGACCTTGACCAGAGGAATACTAATATTCGAATTCTTTCTGGTAAATTGTTCACTTTATAAGTTACTCTGTCATTTGTCACGATACACGAGATTTGCTAAAGGCAACTCATGGTCCGTTGAGTCGAAATTATCTTGTGAAGCTATTTCGTTTCTTTCTGGCAAAGTCTCCTAAGGAAGATTAACAGCTCAAAATTGTCTTCATCTTCTGAAGATTCAAAGTTTGAGTTGTCCGAATTAATTTTTTGCAAATCTGACATCTCATCGATTTTAGCGATTTCTTCCTCCAGTTCAGCTTGAGTAAGTGCTGTGAAAAATTGAAATAAACCCGGTGAACATGTATAACCTATTTTAGTAATTTAAGAAATATTGTAGTCTCGAAAACCCAAGGTATCAGCAGTGATACAACGGTCCAAATGTCCGATGTTATAATTGAAAACTAAATTAACTATTTTCTCCTAACTCCAATCATAAAAATTGTAAGCAAACGGCTTTTTCAATATCAAAATTATTTTACTTACGTTTAAAATAATTATACTTTCGTCTATGAACTTACGACGCCATGTTATTTGTTATGTTGTTTCCACAGTACTGATTGGAAGGCGGTAAAATGTGAATTTCTAAGGCGCGAGAAGCATATCAGATATGATACCAACGGGATACACCCGTAAATTGAATTTAAGCAGTCTAAACATGCTTCAGATCCTCAGGTATCATATATAATACCTGGGATCCGAAGAGGATATATTCGAATGACTACAAAACCTCGAAAATTCATAAAAAGATGATAACATCATATTAATATTGAATATTTTTAGCTTTCATCCATTTATCTTCCCTTGGGTATTAACGATTTCAAACTATATCTACCTCCAATTAGTTGTTACAATCAAAGCAGTTCTTTAATTGCGGTAGAATTGATAAATATTAATGTTTACGACCATACCACGCTGAAAATGCCAGATCTCGTCAGATCTCTGAAGCCAAGCAGCGTCGGGCGCGGTCAGTACTTGGATGGGTGACCGCTTGGGAACACCGCGTGCCGTAAGCATTCTTTTTATTGATTTTATTCAGATACAATTTTTTCATAATATGAAACATAATAGAAATTATTTTTTCGTAATCCCATACTGTTATTTTGATTTAACGGTATTCAGATGACAAATGAAAAGTCAGTGTTAACGGCCACCGGCCGTTAAGAAATCACTTGTTCAAATATTTATTTCAAAACATCATTCTGCTTACAATAACATCATTGAAATCTTGGTCCACAGCGAGTTGGGAGAATAAACCTCTGATTTTCATTTCGCATAGGCTAATAATACATCTTCATTAACCACCTTCACATTCTTGCTTTTACGCCACATTTCAAAATTTTCATGTTCTTTTTGATATCGCTCTTGAGTTATTTTCGGCAGTTAATCAACACTCGCTGCACTGCACACGATTCTCCCAATATTTCTAAGGGAATTTGATTTTGTTCCTCAATTTCATCCATGGTCGTCGTTGAAGCGAACTTGAGAACACAAAAAACTGACGTTGTTTATAAAACTGTCAAACTGTTCCATGACAACAAAGTGCACGACGTTGGGATTTTTCTTTAGAATTGCGAGGTACGGGGTTTTTTCTTTCTTCGGAATCAAAATATAATCTTTCAACGGGATTACGAAAAGTCTTTCACGACACACAGCCGATACGCAAATAACGGATTCGGTTAGTTATAAATATCCACCTCGTCCGTTATTTGCTACATATCGGCCTTATTACGTTAATAACTATTATTGGAGGAGATAGGGATTTTGCTGCGCGGCAAAACTGAAAAATATGTGAGACTAAAACCGTAAGAAAAACATATAACGGAAGTGCTATAGTCGTATACACAAGCGAATAGTGTATAATAACTTTCTTTCTTTCCGTTCTCTCATCCCTTCTCTTTCTGATCCCACTCCGCCTCGCTGTGTTGCTTCTATGGGTGTATTCGCGTTGGGCGCTTACACGCTTTAAGCGCTCACGCTCAGAAGCACAGATTATTGGCGTTCGTGTTGGCCTACTAGCGCTTAGAGACGCTCACGCTGTGGCTTTGAGCATTAAAGGTGAATGTCAGATCTTCTCTTTACGCTTAGGTAGGCAAAAGCCCGATAGTTCACGCAAATAGTGTGCTGTAACATTTCCCAACAAATTTATTAATTATCGACAACAAAAGTTAGGTTAGCTTACGCTTAGTGTTAAGCGTTTGTGAGAGCGAGTCGACCACAGAGAACGAAGCTTATAAGCGCTTAAAGCGTGTAAGCGCCCAACGCGAATGCACCCTATATTATCCGAAGGAACTTCATTCCTAGGTACCTGGTGTCCCATGACACCGTTATCTTTTATTTATTTTTGAATTATCTTACATTCAAACAGCTGCTGCAAAGTAATCGATGAATTTATTTACCAGCTCATAGCAATGTGAAGCTACTCATTACACATGGGGGTCTTCTCAGCATGATGGAGTCTATTTACAATGGTAAACCCATGTTAGCAATTCCTTTAATGGTAGATCAGTATTGGAACACTGCAAGAGCAGAAGAAGCTGGATATGCCAAATACATGAAATTCTCGAATATAACAGCATCGTCTTTTCATGAAGCCTTGACAGAACTGTTACAGAATCCTAGGCAAGTTTTCCTGTCAACTATATTCATCAACAAAATTTTTTGATTTATACTTCTCTTCAGAGAATTTGTTGTAACCACTAAATTTTCTACAGAATTCATTTTCTTCCATTTTGCTTTTTAGAATAAGATAACTATATAGAGATAATATTATGAACAAAACTAAATTTGAATTTACTACGTTTATTATCACAAAATATTTTGAAAAATATAACACTGCGATTACAATTTCGGTCACTAGACCATCATCGGGCAGATTGAGTTAAGAACTGAATACAGAATTATAGATTTGCGCTTACGGGTGGGAAAGAATTACTGGAGGTACCTAAATAGACAAGAGGAACATATTTCAAGAAGGGTTAATCCCAAATTGGTACAATACAATGTTCTTAGAAAAGTCGTTATTGTTTGAATACACTAAATATAGGAGAATATATCAGGTCAATCTGGTCGTTCAGCAAGGTATCTTTTGCATTATGATTGAGTTTAAAAATTTCTAATGATTCTAAGTAAGTAAGTTTGGTTCCTTTCGGTAATTTGTGCATGATTTTAAAATTATCTATTTGTGGAAATGGGTGGTGGTTTTCACGGCAATGATTTGAAAACGTTGAATCCGTTTTATTTTTCAAAAAAGATTGTTGGTGTTCTTTAAATCTTGTCTTGAACGATCGACCAGTCTGACCTATATACACTCCTTTACATACAGGACAAATCAACTTATAAACTCCTGAACTTTCAAATTTTGAAGTGATATCTTTGGCATTGAATAAAAATCCTGAGAGTTTTGTCTTAGGTTTGAAAGCAATTTTAATATTACATTTAGGTATGACATTAGCAACTTTTTCTGTTAGAGGACCAAAATATGTTAAAGATGTGAATTTTTCCGATTTTTCTACTTTTAATTGAGGATATATGCTGTTGTACGCTAGTTGACTACGTTTCTTGTTTATCATTTTATCTATCAAACTTGTATGAAAACCATTATTTGAAGCAATATAGATAATATTAATTTAAGATTACAATTTTAACTTCTGTAGTAATAAGATACTCATATAATGTATATATGTTAATTTACACATTTGGACGAGGTTTATTATACAGGAAGTGTTACGACAGTTCCACGGGTCATCGGATTGTTTCTGGACCGGTGAACTCGAAAGGTTACTGTTCGATATATTCGTTGTATTATAAATTAAAGTGCTGATTCGACTAAGAGGAACTTACCTAAAATATTGTCGCGGATCAGTTCATTGAGTTCTACTAGAGTCGTTAAAGGGCGATGACTATGAACCTCGGAATAAAGGATATTTAAGGAGTAAAACTGTGTTTCTTAAAAGTTTATAATTATGAACACATTAAAAAGACTCGTTACGGTTATATAAGTCAAGCATGGAGTTCCTTCGCTGAAGATATAAAGAACATTTTAAATTTATAGAAAAGTGGAATATATTGTAGCAACACACTGCATAAATAGAAACCACTAATTCCCCATCATTTCAGAAATGAAAATTTGTTTCATCGCCTTAAATATTTTGAAACTATTCAAAAGTTCCTCAAATTGACTTATTCAGTACTACTATATAATAACTATAGTGTTTTTCCAGGTATAAAAACAATGCTGAAAAGCGATCTCGGATAATGAGGAACAAACCAGTATCTGCCCGAGATACCATAGTGTATTGGATAGAAAAAATTGCGAAAAATCGTGGAGCTCCCCACCTGAGAGTTTCATCTATGGATATGCCATGGTATCAATATGCGCTGCTAGATGTAATAGCTTTACTTGTGATTCCACCAATAATATTAATTCTATTAGTTATATTTGGAGTAAAGTATGTAGTGAAATATTTTAGAATTAGAAGAGGAAAGAATAAGATCAACTGATGGTCAGAACTAGGTTCCTTTTTTGTTGAAGATATTAATGAAACAAAAAGAACAATCAACTGTCACTCGAATTAGTCCATAGAATCCATCTTTTTACTGAATATACATATATGATGATTTTCGTAATGTTCATACTACGTTCTAATACGAAACAGTTAATAAAAGGCCTAATAAAGAAATGTATAACTTTCTAGCATTATTATAGAAGTATCATAGAGAGAGTTTGATAGATTGAAAAATGAGCCCATCTTTAAGGTTGTATTTTATCCTTATTTTTGCGATTACAATTGAAATCCGCAAAAATCATGAAATATCAACACGGCATATCCCTCCATTCACACACAAATGTTCAGAGTTTTATCTCAATTTGAAGGGGGTGTATAGTATAGCTCTAGATCATTGATTCCCAAAGTGGTCCAGGTGGGCCCCCAGGGGTCCACGGGAGGCTAGACGGGGGTATACGTTGGCGTGGCAAAAATATGGGGTATATTAAAAGAATTATTAAATAATAAGAAAACAACTTGTCTAAAAACCACAAAATGAAAATAACTTTTTATTCGACTAGTTTCGCCTGTTACAGCATTATCAAGACTGAATACATAATTGCAAAGACATCGCTTGAAAATATATAAGTATTTCGGTTCGGTACCTGGGGGTGGTAAAATGTAATCGATGGGTCCAAGTTATCAGAGATTTAACAGTGGGGAGTGGTTTAAGTCTAACTGGTCATTGAGAAGAATGTAATTATGGGATTTTTGGATCTTGTTTATTTCCATGGCTTCCAGGAAGTTCATTATCATACCTTTATCACAGTAATGAAGAATTTTTGGTTTGAAAGAGGATGAGATGTTATGTTTTTTTGACTCTAGATGTTCCCTAAATGCTGATTGTCCGTTTTTTAGATGTTCTTTTAGCCTGGTTTCAAAACATCTCCCAGTCTGACCTATATATGTTGAATTACATTCTTCACAGTCCATTCTATAAATTCCTGTTCTCTTCATTGGATCTAAAAAACGGACAATCAGCATTTAGGGAACATCTAGAGTCAAAAAAACATAACATCTCATCCTCTTTCAAACCAAAAATTCTTCATTACTGTGATAAAGGTATGATCATGAACTTCCTGGAAGCCATGGAAATAAACAAGATCCAAAAATCCCATAATTACATTCTTCTTAATGACCAGTTAGACTTAAACCACTCCCCACTGTTAAATCTCTGATAACTTGGACCCATCGATTACATTTTACCACCCCCAGGTACCGAACCGAAATACTTATATATTTTCAAGCGATGTCTTTGCAATTATGTATTCAGTCTTGATAATGCTGTAACAGGCGAAACTAGTCGAATAAAAAGTTATTCTCATTTTGTGGTTTTTAGACAAGTTGTTTTCTTATTATTTAATAATTCTTTTAATATAAATATGAACTACCACAGAGTTGATTCATCGTCCATCGAATTTAAAAATATGGGGGTTCACAATTCATAAGCGGGGGTCCATGAAAATTTATCTGGTTTCGATATTGAAGAAATGAAATGTTGGCTTGACTTCACCTATCAATGTACGCAGATAATATTTCAAGAAGTTCAGCTTTACTTGTAAAAACTTGCATATTCCATATTCAGTACATCGTGTCGACACATCGCCCTCCGTCGTCCGCAACTCTTGTTCAGACTTGCAAATGGACGAAATACGACTTGTGGTGTGTGCTTGCAATCTTGCATGAACTTGTTTGATTATTTCCAATATACCTTGGCATATGAATGCCAAGGATAAACGTTGCTCATTTGCTTCCTGAATTTCGAAAAGAAAAGTAGAGCGAATCGATTATAGTGTTTTCCAGTGTCGGAAAAAGTTAGTACTTTGTCACAGGTAGAATGCCTTCATGAGAATATTCAGACATACGTTCAACATTTAATTGCCCTGCATGATGACTTCAAAATCAGTTTTGAAGATATTTTGACGATGCAAATACTACCATGGATCATGAATCCATTTGATGAAACGGAAGTGCAGAATGTGATATTACAAGAGAAGCTACTCGACCTTGTATCAAACATTTTTGCATGCAGGCACAAATACCCGAAAAACTGGACTGTGGGGAATTGCAAAAAACGCTTATGACAGCGTTTTCCTCGTCATAGCTTATCGAAAAAAGTTTTTGTGTCATTACTGGATTGGATGGAATCATTTTTTTGATTGCCAACTTTGCTTTTTTGACATCCGCTCACAGCACAATCAATTAATTAATTAACCAATAAATTCTCACTTTTCTTTCGAAAACTGTTAATTCGTGGTTGGAACTCCAATGCAAATTTTCATATTTAGATCAAATCTTCACATTTTTTGTCGAGTTTTGGGAATATGGTAGCAATGTAGCTGCATTTTCGAAGTGGTCTATGTGAAAAACAAGTTTGGGAACCTCTGCTCTAGATGATCGAAGCTAAAAATCCCATGAATTTTCTTCATGATTATTATGATGTAGTAGAAAATTTTTGAAATTATCAAGGCGCATCCTCAATATCAACTCAATTCTTTTTGAATTTGGAGCAGCAGCATAAATTTGCAATGCAGGCACTCGCAAAAACGCATGAAACTTCCACATAAAAATGGCAGCAGCTTACGAAAAGCCGAATGAAAAGAACTTCCTCATCACTCACTGCAGTTATATACAAATTTTCAACTCTGCTACTTGATTTTAAGGGACTGTAGAGAGGGGCTGTATAGGACCAAGAAAATAGTATATCGTTTTATTAGGAGTAAAAGTGATACTTTTTGTGGCGAGACTAAATGTTTAGTCGAGCCACAAAAAGTGCTTTTCCCCGAATAAAACATGCGATTTTTTCCGCAAACGATGTTCAAACGATAGAATTAAGATGATATTTTCAAAAAGGATTAGATGTGAAGAAACTTAAAACTAGATTGCTTTGCTTGCTGGTTTTGTAGATGTCAAGGCAACACACATTAGACAATTCAACAAAATAATTGTCAGAAACATTTAAAGTCACTTATCTACGCATTGTAGGACTGTGCGTTTTTGGTAAATACCCGAGTATTAAGAAATGACTTGTATTAAAATATATAAAATTTTTCTTACAGATTATATTATGTCGGATTCGGAACCCAACTGTGCACCGCCCGACGTTCTTGATATTGCCGCGAGAGTACAAAAAAGTGTACTTTTTGTACGCTCACGACCGGACAAAAATGTAAAAACAAAAGGACATCTGTGAAATCAAACTTCGACATTGAGGACTGAGCTTAAAAAAGTCGTCATTTTTTGACGTTTGCGGAAAATCAGGTTTTTTTTGGTCCATACAAAACCCCTTTCCTGAAGCTGTAGAGAACTCAATTTAAGAATATAGTTCATAATAATTAATACCAAAATTTTCTGCCACTACTTTGCAAATTTGTCGATGTCGCATTTTCCTTCCACAATCAGTCAAACTGAAAATTTACTAAGCAATTTCTAGTGGGAAGAGTTACCTGTCACTCGACCAATCTTGATTCCATTCATTCGTTTTGAAACTAGTCCAGAAATATGAGCTCCTAAGCTATGTCCCACCAAGTGAATGCTTCTAGGATCCACTTCTAGTTTCTCTATCATATCGGTTATGAATTTAGCATAATAATCTGCAATATTTGGTACAGCAAGCATAGGTGTTATATAGTAATAATTGTCTGCGATTTCGCCCCAATCCACGACGATAACATTGACATCAGATGATTTTAAATACCCGTTTCTGATGGTCACACATGTATCAGCTGAACCACTCGATAACCAACCGTGAGTTATAAATTTTGTTGGTTTCTTTCGATCGAATGATGTGCCTTTAAGACCTTCGGCTTCATCAATAAGAACTCCGTTGGGTTCTGATCTGTAAAAATATAAAATTAATTAGTTGATGGAATCCGTCGTTACTACGTGATAATTTAACATGATGAACAAAAACAAAACTAGAATTTACTACGTTTATTATCACAAAAATACTTTGAAAAATATAAAACTGCGATTGCAATTTCGGTCACTAGAACATCATCGGGCAGATTGAGCTAAGAACTGAATACATAATTACAGATTTGCGCTCACGGGTAGGAAAGAATTATTGCAGGTGCCTAAATAGACAAGAGGAACATATTTCAAGAAGGGCTAATAGATGTGGATTTCCCAAATTGCTAAAATGAAATGTTCTTAGAAAAATCATTATCGTTTGAGTACACTAAATATAGGAGAATGTATCAAATCAATCTGGTCGTTCAGCAAGATATCGCATTATGATTGAGTTTAAAAATTTCTAATGATTCTAAGTAAGTAAGTTTGGTTCCTTTCGGTAATTTGTGCATAATTTGAAAGTTATGTGGTCTAGTGACCGAAATTATAATCGCAGTGTAATATTTTTCAAAGTATTTTTGTGATAATAAACGTAGTAAATTCAAGGTTTGTTTCTGTTCATCATATAAAATTAATATTGCTTGTCATAACATCAATTGATTCTAAAAGGTCCATCATTTTCTCTTGTTCAGTAAATGCAATACTTATCTCTGGATTATCTAAATCTATAAAATTGTTATCCTTCATGCTATGTTCCTCAATTCTAGTTTCTTAATTTGGTTGATTGATTTTTTATGTTCATCCAATCTTTTACCAAAATTTCAGCCGAAGTTTGCCCAATTTAAAATTCACAATCAATACATTTTGATTTACATATGCCACATTGTGCAAAGAATGTTTGTGTATCATTATTATTGACAAATAAGAAGAATAAATTCTTTTTATTCATACTAATATTTCTTATATTGTATTTATTCAACCTATTTTCGTTGTTTTTTAAAATTAGTATCATGATGCATGTGTAGATGAACAAAAATTATTTTCAACTTTCTTGGTACCCAAATTAAATGACAAAATTTTCAATTATATATATATATATATACAGGGTGTCCCACCGGGAAAGAACGCGATCTGTATATGGAAAACTACATATAGGAAACTTTTGAAAATTTGACAGTTTACTAATGTTGATAGGGGCAACTCGACTAAAATATTTTAAAGATGGTGGCACTTTCGGTTATACCGGAGGTAGATACCAACTTGCTTATTTTAAATTAGATACCCTATATATTAATACATTTTTAGATTCTACGCAAGATTCTAGGCAGATTTCATGTATTATGTCCTATACCTAAGTCTAAGCGTTTTTGACATATTTAGGTTTTTATGTCAAAAATGACGATTGCAAGCCCTAATATAATAATTATCAATTGTTCCTATAAGGACTCCCGTATTACTTACTTTGAGGTGGATTCCTTATTGAAAAAGACTTGTTTTAATAGATGTTATCCATATTTGGATAACTAATCATACAGGGTGTTCGAAAAAAAGATCTAAAATGAGATTGAGAAAATTGACAAAAATCAATTTTTTCAAATGGAAACCCCCCATTTTTCTTATTTTGTAGTATTTAGCATTTAAAAAGAAGTTAACTTTGTATAAAGTTATCTATACCTAAAATTTGAAGTTTTCGAAATATTGCCAATTTAATATTTTTATATGGCGATTTTGCATTTAATCGTTAAACAATTAGATCTAGTATAGCCACGATCGTATTTGACATTTCAAATCATCGTAATGGCACCCCGGTTGAATTAGGTATACAAACGAAAATTATTTAAACTTTCAAGGATTATCTAAATCATTTTCGTAAGTAATTGCACAAGTGCATCAAAATAACCGATAATTTTGCATGACAGCGTGTTGTCAAAAAACTGCATGAGTTCATTTTCATTTTTGGAGAAAGAGCCCGACACCGAAGGTGGAGGGCTCTTTCTCCAAAATATGAAAATGACCGAATGCAGTTTTTTAAAGACAACACGCTGGAATGCGAAATTATCCGGTTATTTTGATGCACGAGTGTAATTTTTGGGAATATTTCCCGAATAAACTTTCAACTTGTCAAACTGACGTTAGTAAATCATAAATTCTCGTCTTGTCATCAATAACCGTAATATGAACTATGCTACTATGCAATTATCGGTCTACAATGCAATTATCGCAGGGCTCTTTCGCTTTCTACAATGCAATTATCGCTGTAATTTTCGATAATTGCATTCCATTTACAAGGGATTTTTGACAGGAGGGAAATATTCATTTAAATGCTGCACTAATGAAAATATGGATAGCATAGGGATGATATTTGTGTTTCAGTAAAATTCTTAGAACTGACTTTACGGATCCAAAATTCTTGAAGTTTTCTATAATTCGTTTAACAGTATTTGGTGATGGTTTTTGTTTATGAGGATATCGGGTCGCATATGTATCACATGTTCTTGAAATAATTTATCACATTGTCCATAAATAATAAATAAGTTTAAATAATTTTCGTTTTTATAATTTAACCGGGGTACCATTACGATGATTTGAAATGTCAAATACGATCGTGGCTATCTTAGATCTAATTGTTTAACGATTAAATGCAAAATCGCCATATAAAAATATTAAATTGGCAATATTTCGAAAACTTCAAATTTTAGGTATAGATAACTTTATACAAAGTTACCTTCTATTTAAATGTTAAATACTACAAAATAAGAAAAATGGGGGGTTTCCATTTGAAAAAATTGATTTTTGTCAGTTTTCTCAATCTCATTTTTGATCTTTTTTTTCGAACACCCTGTATGATTAGTTATCCAAATACTATACAAAATCTATTAAAGCAAGTCTTTTTCAATAAGGAATCCACCCCAAAGTAAGTAATACGGGAGTCCTTATAGGAGCAATTGATAATTATATTAGGGCTTGCAATCGTAATTTTTGACATAAAAACCTAAATATGTCAAAAACGCTTAGACTTAGGTATAGGACATAATACATGAAATCTGCCTAGAATCTTGCGTAGAATCTAAAACTGTATTAATATATAGGGTATCCAATTTAAAATAAGCAAGTTGGTATCTACTTCCGGTATAACCGAAAGTGTCACCATCTTGAAAATATTTTAGTCGAGTTGCCCCTATCAACATTAGTATACTGTCAAATTTTCAAAAGTTTCCTATGTGTAGTTTTCCATATACAGATCGCGTTCTTTCCCGGTGGGACACCCTGTATATATATATATATATATATATATATATACAGGGTGTCCCGAAATTAGAGTCAATATTTCGACCAAATGTTCTACTTCCAAAAATAGAGATAAAAGTTTCAAACTAGGGTCCACAAATTCTTCGTTTTTAAGATACAGGGTGTTAAAGGTGATAACACGCTGATGGTTTTTTTGTAAATATTTTCGAAACCTGTAGAGGTAATTGGATAAAATTTGGTACAGTTACGAAACTTTTTACGCTCTATTTAATGTCCTACAAGTTAGTATTGTAATATTTTCAGTAGTGCACCGTGCAGGGGGGTATTGGCGAAAAATTTGACCCAAATTTTTTGGTGGTTAATTTTTAATAATTTTGACTCCAAGATTTGAAAATATGAAGCTTTTTGTATAAATAAGCTACTCTTCTCATACTTCGCTAGGAAGCAGCATTTTTGAGAAAAATGCATTTGAATATTTCTTTACGAATTGATTCTTTTGTCTTTATATATATATATATATATATATATATATATATATATATATATATATATATATATATATATATATATATATATATATATATATATATATATATATATATATATATATATATATATATATATATATATATATATATATATATATATATATATATATATATATATATATATATATATATATATATATATATGGTATCAGGTATAGACTTACCTAGTGAATAAACTCAAATATATGGACCCTAATTCACTTTTGCTACTTCTGTATTGGACTGGCAACGTGAAATATGCCCTAACTTTATGATTATTTTCATCCAGCATGTAGATCCAACTCTTATTCAAGTAAGGAAATGGGTTAAATTCATTTTGTTGTTGAATACGACCTAAATAAGTTTTGATATATGAATTTAAATAAAGAAAGAATATTATAATCTATCAATTAAAGATAAAACATATTTATACTGTGAAAAGAACAACTTAAGTTTATAATAACATGAATTTCAGTATAACACGTTCAATTTATAAACTGATCAATAGCTGTGGAATTTTAATAATATTCTGTATTGTATAAAGTACCATGATAGTGAAGACATACAACAGAAACATAAGTGAGAAACCTCAAAAATACAAATTAAAAATCACTGTTCGTGATTACAGCACGCTTCAAATATGTCAATGAGTTCACCTGCTACATTTGTTAGTTAAAACCTTTAATCTCAACTAAATCATAGAATCTCTGCCTACGTTTTATTAGTATAAATTTGTTTAGTTTTTTCTTGTGAAAAGAGTACAAGAAAGTGAAGACATACAACTATATAATCAGCAACAAACCTTGCAAATACAAATCACAAATCACAGTTCTAAAATCGAAAAGCACACACCTACAACATTTATTGATAGAATATCTAAACCATTTAATCTAAACTATTAAAACAATGGTTAATAATAACAATTTACACATTTATTAAATGAAATAACGCATGACGCACGTTTCGGTGAAACTTTGTAACGTGTAAATTCTCCGCTTAACCGCCGCCACTGAATTCTACATCGAAATACCGTGATTCACGCTATCAACTGATACCTCACTTTTGTTTCACCGATGAATAATGGACTCGCCCAGTTAGGAATGACTTGCGTACGACGAGAATATCGAGATAGCGTCGAATTTGCACAAGAAACATCGTTCTCTTTTGGCAGGTATCCGTTGAAGATACAACATCGTTAAGAGTCAAATAATATTCAATATCTATTAAACGAATATTCAGTTTATTAAAATTATTAAGTATCTGTGGCGTCTGATAGACGGTAAGTTAAAAGAAATCTAATTATTTCGTATAAATGCATTATCTTGAAAATCTTAATTGATTCCTTGTTTCATTTTCCGCCATTTCATTTTTTTATTTATCTATATTAAATTATTTATCTTTCAATATTGAAATAATCATGTTACATTTCTTAATTTAAAATATTTTTAATTTATTTGCTTATTTCACTCTCTCAATTTGACACAAGATTTTTGTAGGCTAACGATGGCAAATTTCACGTGGTCATATCTTATGTTCAGTTTAATGTTGGAACATATACTGTCTTTCTTAGCATCTTTGCTTGAGATAAATCTAAATGTTAATTTGAATTGGCCATCGATACCCTACAGAGATTCTTGGAAGATTTTAAGTTTGAGATTGTATGTTGATTTGCCCCGAATTATTTTAGTCACCTTGGCTGGAGCTAGGAAGCATTTTGATTTGAACTAAAAGCCACTTTGGCTGGAATATTTAACAGAAGCCACGATATAACCGCAGCTAGAAATACCAAGCAACTAGGGACGAAGATTTCCAAGTGTGGGGAAAAGATTGGGCAATCACAAGAATACAATCCACCTATAATATAATCAATAAAACGTCGATAGAAAGTTAAATAGAAAAACAGATAAGTCTCTTTCTATATATAATAAGAAAGTAGTAAATACCTTCATTTTATATCTCGTTATTATTTCTGAAAACTAACTAGAACCTATATATGTATAACCAATCTCTCAGCTAGCTCGGGCATATAATAAAAAAAGGGAGAGTGGTTACAACTTCACCTTCTTCAGATTCTAAAGGCAAACTAGCTATGTTTCTCCGTTATATCGAAAACAATAAATAAAGAGATGACAAATTATGTAGAAGGGGTAAATACAAAGATGGTTACAAATAATTATTAGAAAAGGAAAAACCAATTCTGAACTGCTAGTCAGGTAGTTCGGTAATTTTAAAAAGATTGAGAAGGGGGCTTGAAGTATGATCGATTTGGCTATTCAATAGGAGACCGGAATGCTTATATTTGTTTATCTATAATGATTCCAAAAAATTAAGTTTAATTCCTTACTTTCAGCATTTAATATTTTAGAATCAAAATTGAATGTGTGATTTTCTTGGATCAAATGGTTTCCATAATGTGAATCCGACTTCTGATTAACAAAGTTTGTGTTCTGAAATTCTAGTTTGAAAACTTCTGAAAGTTCTACCAATGTGAAACTTATCACAATCGCCACAATTAATTTTATAAACTCCTGATTTATTATCTTTATGAACTTTGGATTTATTATTTTTTATATGATTTCCTAAATTATCACAGGTACGATAAGCAATGTTAATATTGTGCTTGGATAAGAGAGATTTAAGTTTTCTACTTGAATTTCCGATGAAAGTGAGGCGGTTATATTTGATATTATTTTTAGTAGGGGGGTACACCTGGCTAATCGCATTTGTGAACAACTTTTTATCTATTATATTGTCTATTATTATGGGGTCATAATTATTATTTACGGCAATTTGTTTAATTATATTTTTCTCGGTGTTAATAAACGATGTACCATACTATTGAAAGCTGCCATTTTGTGTTGGAATGGATGTAGGGAAATACTATGTATGACGCTATCAGTGTGTGATGGTCTGCGAAAAATTGAAAAATTATGTTTGTTATCTACTTTTGTTATTTTCAAATCCAAATAGATAATTGAGTTATCTTTTTCCATCTCTAAAGTGAATTTTATATTAGGGTGTAAAGTGTTAATGAATGTTTGAAAAAAGTCAAGTTGCCTAAGAGTACCAGTGAAACAACAAATAATATCATCCACATATCTAAAACAATAAACGAATTGTCGACTAACAGGATGACTATGAATGAACTGTTCCAAATTATCCATGAATACATCAGCCAACAAAGGGCTCAGAGCGTTCACCATAATGCGTTAATTCATTTAATAAAAATGTGTAAATTGTTATTATTAACCATTTTTTAATATGTTTATTAATTTACACCATCTATCGTCCTAATCAATCCAAAATTAATTTAAACTAAATCATAGAATTTTTGTCTAGATAGGATCAGTTTTTTCTCATGTACAAAGTACATGAAGATGAAGGAATACAACAAAAATGAGTACAGCTGTTACATTTGTTCATAGAGTAGGTAGGGGAGACCGGGTACAAAAGTAACGGCGGGTCGAAAGTAACAAATGCTCTGTAGGTTTAAAGAATTGTCAAAACATTACTTAGGTGCTGTGAGGTGATAGACAGTAGCGCCACCTCCAGTTGCATTCAATCGCCGCTCGCGCCACGCACTGTTAGATCGTGTGAGAGGACGCTACGTGATTTCACAGATCAAAAGTGAATTGTTTGACGTTTACTTATTTAATGTTTATGTAGTATTAAAGGGATGATATTAATCTGAATATTTGCATATTGATACTCGATTAAATTGATTTTACAGTGCTTGAATTCGTTTTTGTCTAGCATGTTCCGTTTCGAGATTATCTTTCATGTTCTAACAAAAATGCTGTAGGGTACAAAAGTAACGCAGTCCTATGGGTACATAAGTAACACGTTACTTTTGTCCCCGTATTGATTTACTCTAAGTAAACTTTTTATGTGTGTGTTTATTTCAACAAAATGCCGCGACAACGCATAATAACCACCGCACGAATAACAACTAACATGGAAGTATATCGAAAAGCGGCTGAAGAGCATTTGAATGATGGTGAAAAAATTAGAGCCATGGCAAAAAAATTGAATGTCTGCCATGTTACATTGCATAAATATATGAGAAAAATTTAAGCTAGAAATACTAGCGCAGTTGTAGACAAGGAAAATAAATTTGATGACGAAGATTGCTTCTACCTCGTTTGTTTAGAAAATTTCAGCAATAGTCGACTGAATGAGCAAAGTTTACATTGTTTCGAATGCAAAATGTGGTCTCATTGGTACTGAATGCGTCACTGAATTATGTGTGCCATAATTGCGAGTCTGAATAGAGAAGACTGTCACTGAATTTTCCAATAAATATTTGTTTAATTAAATATGTCATATCAATCAGAGGCGCCGACTTATGAAAAATATTGGGGGGGCCCATACTGGAGGTCTTGCCGTAGGAGATTTTCTGAATTTTAGATGAAAAATAGTGAGTTTTGAAATTTTTAAAGCATTTTAGAGTCATATGGTCAACATTAGAACACCGAAACCTCAACTCTCGATAACTCGGCACTCCGGGAAACTAGAGAAGCCTGACACATTTTTTGGCATTGAAAAACGAAACAAAACATAAACACGCACGGTATTTTCTTAAAATACAGAAATAATTATGCTTATAGACTATTACAGAGCAGTGAATACATAGCTCCGAAAACACTGAAATTATATTTGAATAAAGCCTCAACTATCAAGTTTAAAGTATAAAACATAAAATATTGCTGTCGCAAGTAATAGCACTTTGATTTAATAAGTGAAATAGCTAATTTCAGTTCACTTGGAATAAGGCTGAGGGTTCATTTAATGAAAACAATATCTCAAAGTTATTGCTTTGAAAATATTTAAGTATTATAATATAATAAATATAAACATATTTGAAAATAACTAATACAGTAATATAGTAATACAGTACTGAACTAGTACTCATATTTTCAAAATGAAAATTTGACATTATTTATGTATTTAATTCTCTCTTTCATAAAGATTTTTTATATTGCTCTAAATACCAATACTAGGGCTAGAGTGTGTTTAGAAAGGTGCAAATGTCGAACGGCTGACTACATTACTGAATATTAAGTCGTTGATGACTGATCGGATATCCGATTCATCCAAAACATCTCGGTGGGCATGAAGAACAGCCAAGTTGTTCAATCGCTTCTGTTCCATTGTTGATGGGAGATATGACTTCAGACGTCTAAGGATCCTAAAACATCGTTCTGCTGTTGCTGTCGTGTTTGGAACTACTTGGAGAAGCTTAACGCATTTCACCAATTCACATGAAATTTCTCCAACTGCAGACTCTTGTGGAATGTTACATCGCGCATGTTTCTGTTTTTGTTTTTTATTAGCGATATCGGTTAACATATTCAAGTGTAAGCGCAGTCTCTCAATGTCTAGGTCGTTTTTGAAAACTCAGTTGATTTCTCAAACTTTGTTTCACCTCTGTTTACTAATAGCAAGTACTCTTGGTCAATTGCAATGCCCTGTGTGAGTCCAGTTGATGCAAACCGCTCAGTAATGCAAGATTGCACCTTTTCAAAAACTTCAATGTAAAGAGGTTTATAGTATTCCTTCGGGGGTTTGAAAGTGTGCGGAGAGCAGGCTTCGATGTTTTCATTCTTCTTTGGTATTATACTCGATTCTGAGGAAGCAAAGGATCACCATCTTATGAAGGTTTTTCTTTTAAACACAATTCCGAAAGTGTGCAAAACTATCACGCCTTCCATTGCGCATACAAATCAATCCCTGATATATTTTTTTCAGATCAGAAATATTTAGATGCGGGCATTGAATTTTTTCATTTACATCCTCTACAGGGATCATTGCATGGCAATAAAGACGTAAAAAGAAATAAGTCTTGAATTGTTACATTGACTCAAGGGTGCCGCACATTTGTAACCCTCCATTGCTTTGTCCTCTGGAGAAAAGGAAAATGAAAAATACCAACATCATTTTGCAATTTTACAAAGCATAATTATATTATATATAACTAATAATTTTCTTGAATTATTGGGGGGGCTCCGCCCCCCAAAAATTTTATTGAGGGGGCTCGGGCCCCCCAAGCCCCATGGAGTCGGCGCCTATGCATATCATATTCATTACAAACCCCTTTGCCCTGTTACTTTCGACCTACAACGTGTATCTTTCGGCCCGCCAACGTGGTCGAAAGTAACAAATGACAAATTTTTTTGTTTCTGTGTTTCATGCAAAATACACATTTATAAGGTAATTTGAGATGCTTATGTATAGAACATAAACGGAATTTATGTATGGCTATATCAATTTCACCGAAATAATAACACCCAACGAGAAACCAAGGCGAAAGTACAAAATGTTACTTTTGTACCCGGTCTCCCCTACCTTAACTATTTAATATCAACTAAATCATAGAATCTCTGTCTAGGTAGTGTAAGTATAAATTAGTTTAGATTCTTCTAATAAGCAAGTATATTGTTTTGAACTTTCACAACTTGAAATTCGATTACGAACGATTCAAAGTAACTTCTTCATTGGTATCCATTGAGAGTACAAAAATATTTTTTTATGAAATCAAATTGTACTTACCTTGCACATTCATCAAAATGAAGCCCAGCAACATGAAGATACAACACATTACAGTCATTTTAGCGACCTTATGTTCGAAAAGAACTAATCGGTTAACCCTAATTCGAAAAACTATAAATATTGCTACCTTATCGAAGTGAGTGACTCTTCATGAATTATTAATTTAAAACATAATTTTCATGTTTCATTTATATAACTGAAACGAATTTTTCTCTTGAATTATTAAATTATTTAATTGGTTGAATAACGAATAGGTAATTTTGAATTAGTTACTGTCTTATTTTTTCGAAAATGTTATCATTTTGTGATTATATTTGTTACTCAACAAAGACGAAAATCATTCATTATTCACACTGTATGATTTCTCAACTGCTTGATACACATTGAATTAACCTCAACATATGAAAATTTTTTATATATGAGGGAAAAAAATATTTATTGAGTCTATCGTCTGAGGTTTGGATTTTTGTTGTAGTGGTAAACATTGTGAAATTTTTTATTTATCTGTGGGTATAATATACTTAACCCTTTCCGGCCCAAATTATTTTTTTGTGGAAAAAATATTATGTATGGTTTGATAATGGTTTATTAGAGATACTTGAAGAAAATTATACAAATTTCAAGATAAAAAAACACAAGGATTATCCTGCAGAATGTGGTCACTCCACATAACCAGTGGGAACATATAACCAAACAATATAACCTATTTTGCGTAATATAACATGAAACAGTTTTTGTCATGTTTCAAACACAATTCTACTTTGCACGCTGAACATTTCTTACAAATCATAGAACTCATCTGCATGAAGATTTTCTAAATATTCAGTTATTGGGTTCCCAACCCTCCCGGATTGCCCGGATGACTCCGGTAATAATGGTCAACCTCCCAACTTCCCGGGGTGGCTAATTTCCCCAGTTTTTTTTAAAATTATACGCAACCGCGCTCTACTAATCAAACTTCGGTTTTTAATGACTATGATTTTGTGGTAAAAAACTGTCAAATATTAGAAGCAGAGTAGGTATATATAAATTAAAAATAAATAAATGATTGACATTTTCTTCAACCCCCTCCCTACTAAACTCCTTAAAAAAATCTCCCGGGTTGGTCCTTTCGAAAATTGGCAACCCTATTCAGTAGGTAGGTACTCCAAACTTGCTTCCTCAGAACTAAAATAAGATAACACGATTACGTAAATGCCCAGTGGTCACTTCAGGAGACCCCAACAAAATTAGTAATTACGAAAAAAAGGAAACATTTACGTTCAATATATTCATGAAAATGCATAAGTGAGATATAAGTAAATAACTTTGGAGCCATTTTTCCACCATTCATAAATAAGAATAACAAATTCACACAGTTTCAGCAGATCCTCTAAGTAGTGTCCAACTATAGTAATCAAATGCACGTTATACGCGCTTCGACTTATTTCGGTCTGTCTTCGATGAACACGTCAAATTTTGCTATGTTAGACAACCCACAGAACACACTCTCCACAGAATTTACACTCAGACATTAAATGTAGATCTGATAACTTTAGTATTTTTAGTATGCATTGCGTTGTTTACACCAAATTTTATAATACAACATAACATTTTTATTGGTTGCATATACAAGGCAACATCCATAACACAGCGAAATCGTAGAAGATAATAAGGCTAATAGGTTGGTATCATACTCATGGAAGAACAACCTATTCTACTAGGAGGCAGGACCGGATTAACCATTAGGTAGAGTAGGCAACCGCCTAGGGGCCCCGCATCGAATAGGGGCCCGTGCACGCAACAAGAAAACAAATATCTCATGGAATAAAAGTTTTATTTGAAAATTTGTATGAAATTCCTCAACAATATTATTGCTTTCTTTCGACGCATGTAGTCAGTAATTGTTGAAATACTTCATACATACAGAACCATCTAGTATCTAGTAGTAAAACTAATAACCTGTCTTCGTTCAACAATGTCCCAGAACCGTTTGAATTCATTGTCGATAATGGCCATCGAAAATGATGTATTAGAAAGGATCAACTTCCAAGATGTTTTAAACGATTTTGCTGCTAAAAAAGTTAGAAGAGTTAATATTTAAACGTACCTACTGTACTGTACAAAAACAATAAATATCTTGGAAGTTGACTTTTTCCAATTTGTACTTCACAAAACTGTTTTCTTTAGTTTATTGTTTTTTATTGCGTTTAACAAGATCAAATTTAAAATAACCGCTTCTCATCTCATTTATCTTTCCTTACCCATCATGCAACCTGGATCATCATTCATCACTTATCTATAACCTATTCATTAAGACCATTTCAATAAAGCTAACGAGTCAGGTAAGGTGATGCTGAAGCATCAAGTCAAAGTAACCATGTTGTTGCAATATCCCATAAGACTTTGAAGTAACAGGATACCTGGAGTCGATCATCTGGAAGTAACTTACATCCCTTTATCAACTTGAAAAGACCTGGGCCGGACAGGGTTGTTGCCTAGGGGCTCGGACAGTGTTAATCCGGCCCTGCTAGGAGGCACTAAACCAAAAAAATTATTCTGTGGTTTTATGAAACCACGATGCAAGTGAAACTTTTTTTCTGTTTCTAGACATTTAACGTAAAATTTTTAGAAGATATTTGATTTAGGGTAGGTATTACAATTGCGTTTTTAATCTTATTATTGAAAAATAGGAATGATAATGAGAAATCAAAAGTAGACAAGATATTCAATTATAAAATTTAATTTCAATTTGCGTATTAGAGTAGGGAATACATAATAAATACAATTATTTAGATGATAGACGCATATTAAAAACTAAGAGCAATATTTATTTAAATCATTGAATCGCTGTCACGTTATCATTGGCTGTATCGTTATCCATCACAATAAAGTGAATAATAAAAAAAATTTACATTAATATACAGATCAAAACGCAGGAACACCGCGCAACACGAATAATTGAGAATATAAACACGGTCAGCTGATTGAGCGGCGCCATATTGGCCTTGGCTGCTCTGCCATGCGCCTTGCGGCTGTAATGCGAGACGCGATAGATAGACGAAAAATTTTGGGACGATAGAATAAAAGTTTCACTTTAATGAATCACCATAAACAGAAAAATTCCGATAAGAAGCTAAAAAGAAATCATTTAAACCACATTTTGTAATACTGAAAGTGAACGTGTACCGAATTTCAGGTAATTTGTATTCGGAGAATGACTTGGCCTAGTTATATTAATATTATCACCGTTTGGATTGATAATGTTTCGCGAAAGATGTGATTTAAGTAATCAATAATATCAATTCTGACCCAATATAATAAAAATATTGACAGATATTATTAAGTTTTCCATTTAACAACTCAATGAAGTTGCCTTAACAATATTACATCAAGGTAATTAATGAAAATGTGAAAGGAAAAGCGCACACGCAAAAAAAATTATTTTTTTCTTAAGTAATATATTTGGTTAAAACATCTTCAATTAAATACTCTCGTGGTATGAAAATTTTTATTTACACAACCATATAACATTCACTTCAAACTATTGTCACTAGAGGCATTAATTCATCAGCTAAACGTTCATTAAAAAACTTTTTCAATTCTGTCCGATTATACATAACATCTGCAATAGAATCTTCATCTAGGTAGTCCTCAATCGTCCTTCTATATTTTCGCAGAATTGTTTTACGTTGTGTTTCAGATTTCAAACGTATTTCTATGAGTGGTCCAGTGTATTTTCCTACAGCAAACGGTGAGATGGATTCTGTAATTACCAAATGGACACCCGAAGAGGAATTTGTGGCATGTTCTCCCATAATTATTTGAGGATCTTTTGGTGGACAATTCCCTAGAATATACTCAAAATATGTGGGGCAAGACCATCCCCAGAATCCTAGTTTAGTATTGATACTCTCTGCGAAATATAGAGGTGCTCTATGGTGATTGCAGGCGAAAAATCCTGAAAGTGTAACAACAAATTTAATTACGAAGAACTCAAAAGGATAACAAGGAATTTCCTCAAAATTGAGGTTATTACTTGATGAAAACCACAGCAAATTACATTTTACAATTACGCAATATTTTTTTAGAAGAAAAAATTTTCAATGCTGATAATAATTTAATTACTAACGTTTCATTATGGAGGCGTTATGTAGATGATATTTTTTGTATTTGGACCGGTACAGATAGGCAGTTAGATAATTTCCTTAAATATATAAATACTTTTTACAACTCTATTCAATTTACAAAAGAAGTAGAAAACGAAAACGGTATCTTGATTTCTTACACGTTCAGATTGCTAGGAATTTGAATTTTCTTACTTTCAACATTTATAGAAAACCAACCTTCACAGATACTTTAATTCACAACGACAGTAACCAACACATTAAAATAAAACTCAGTGCTTTTCATTCGTTCATACATAGGTTGTTCATTATTCCATTATCGGAAACAAATTTTCAAACTGAAGTTAATACAATTAAATTATTAGCCACTAATAACGGTTACAATGAAAGTCTTATCGACAAGCTCATTGGGAAAAAACGAATAAAGTATTTGTTGCATTCAATATACCCCACGCAAACTATTAATGAAGAACAAAAATATTTCCCAATATATTATGTGCCTAATTTGAGTAGCAAAATTTGTAACAGACTATCGAAAAATAACATTAAAACAATTTGTACTAATAAAAGAAAATTGAAGTCATTCTTGGTCAATAATAAAGAAAAATCTAACATCGGAGAAAACAGTGGTATTTACAAAATATTTTGCGACGAATGTCCTGCTTTCTATATTGGACAGACAGGAATGAATATAAATATTCGTGTTGAAGAACATAAAAAGTCAATTTTACAAAACAAAAATACCACTGGCTTCTCTGAGCATTGTATAAAATTCAATCACGTCCTGGATTTCAACAAAACCAAATTGTTACATTCAGGTAACAAAGGAAAGCGCCTTGACCTTCTTGAAATTCTCGAAATAAGTTCCGCCCATAATACGAACAAATCGATTTTCAGGTATCACCTTTGCTTTTGTCTGTCTTATAAAATAGGATGTAATACTCTCCTGTAGTCAGTCTTGATAATGAGTTCATAACTCGAAACATGTCGACTTTTCGTTACTGCTAAATACAGTATCTAAATATTTTTTATATTGTGAAACATAAGCCAAGTGTTTTTTATTTCAAAGTTTATACTTTATGCAATATTTTTGTGTTTGGTGTTCTACTGCAGTTAATCTTTATCAGATAAAACTTCATAGATTGATTCATTTCTGTAGTCAGTCAAGGATAAGGTGAGCCTTTAGGCTTTTTCTTTTCCTGAGTGCACTGTGTCTAATGAAAAGATTTAATGGCTTTATAAAGTCTTTTAGATGAGATTTTCTTGCCTAGAAGAATTTTCTTTCAGATAATCATGAAAATTATTAGAAACACTTTGTAAGTCGATAAATTCCAAAAAAAAAATTTAATTTATCTTTGTGTAGTTACTGTAGCTAAATATATGTCGTTACTAAATATGAGAAAATGTTCCCTCTAAAAATGCAGTGTGAAAATAAATAGAGAAATAATAATTCAAATCACTAAGTAAAAAGAATTATAATACTGATTTAAACAATACAGTCACGCCTATAAACATTAACAATTTGAAAAATAAGCTTTTATTTTTATAATTGATTTCTTGGAGATAATAATATAATTCAGGATCAACCTTTCATTTATGGATTCAGAAATTATAATTCTTGAACTAATTGGAACATACCAAATTTATCGTGTATTTCATTAGTATAGGGAGATATTTCTCAATTATTTCTTACTGTTTTCCGCCCAGCATCCTGGTTGAATGATACCACCATTCAGATAAAAATCGACATGTCCTAGTTCTTCCACAAGGCCTTGAATAAAACAATTGGTATGAATAACATCGACAAATTTTGCATCTTCTTTGTCCAATTTATTTTCTTTGCTCGCAGTTATAAATCCAGGACCTGCTGGATCCAGTCCCGTTATTCTGGGTAACTTGTATGGAAGTAGAGCATTTGCTAGATGGGATGGTATGTGAGCACCTATAAAACGAGCCATTGAGTCTCCATTTACATTCACAATGATTATAAAATAACTTACCTAGACTGAAGCCTATCACATGAATATCTTCAGCTCCTAACTCCCTTATTCTTTCGACGAGTTGACTGGTGCAGACCCCAACGTGTTTTATATTCCACAGAGCTGCGATGTAACATGGAGATTGTCCTAGAGGTGACCAATCAACAGCAAATATGTTGTAATCGTTCGTTTTCAGATATTCTGTAAAAATTAAATTATTACAAATACTGGGAATATAAGAAGTAAAGTTGGATTCGTAAGTTTAGCACTGATTTAAGTGAACTAACTCATTGTGTATCTGAAGAGCCAATCCTATACACCATTGAATAGGTCTTGGCTAAACCTTTCTAAAAATGCGCTACACTTGGTGATCTAACCCTTCCATAGAGCAGGAAAGCCTCCCATAGGGTAAATTTTTCTGTGTCGCGCAATTTTTTTGCTTTGAGCAAAATGCCGATTTTTAATATCGTTAGATAGTATGGCCTCAGATAGTCAAAAACTGATTTTTTAGAGAATCAGATGGATTTTAGTTGTGGGAGATAGTAGGAGGGGTGAGTTATTTTGCCAAGAGGTCAATATACATGCAAATACACCAAGGGTTGAAGAACTATATCGAGGGGTGTGTATAACTTGAACTATAGCTTGTTGGGTGTCCATGAACTCGTGGCTGAAGGATCGATAAAACATATCCTGATTTTTGTTATTATTTATATTAAGAAGGAGCACTTTGAGTTATAAAAAAAAGAAAACAGCGAATAAGAAAAAACAAGTTTTATTCGAGGAGCCTTTACCTATTTTCAATTTAGATATTCTTTTGTTCAAAAACTACTTTTCTCTAAGCATAGCTGAAAGTTTCCGACTCAACGTCTGCTTCTATTAAAATTTCACATTGAAAAATAAGAGCCTAGAATTAAATTTCTCCTAATCTATCTGCGACTCCAACGACTCAAAAAATCAAGAATGGAAATGAATAATTCTCCTCTCTTGAATTTGTTAACTACTCAATTTTTAACCTACAAAGTACTTCCTCGATTTTATTTCGTATTTGCACTATACAACACGTGATTTTCAGTTGCTACTTCATATAAGACTTTGTATTTCAATTTTTTAAAGCTCATGATGTTACTGTTCATTGAAACGTGTGAAGTTGATACGTACTTAATATTGATGATATTTCGTAAGTTCTGATATAAAAATAAAAATTGTTATATTCCACTAAATCGTGTTGTAAATATTTATTCCAGTGGTAATCAATATTTGTTGAAGAATTGAAATCTCAAGGGAAAACCGTATCGAAGATCGGTTTATAGAGAATAATCAATGTTAATTTCCTTTTTGAAAGTGCATCTCCAACCTGATACGTTGGCATAATTCTCTATATATACAACACCGACGATAGAGCATGATTTGTATGCTATACAAAGCTTTTACATGTAAATATTCATTGTCTACTTCACTTTCGTTCCGCTCAATACCTTTATTAGCCAGCACTAAAATAACAGTTCTAAATACTTAGATTTTGGGTGTCTCTGACACGTACTACAAAATTCCATAACCATTTACACATTATCAATAGAATCAAAAATGAAAATATTATATGAGGACAGTTGAAGTTGATGCGATTAACCCTACATCTGGATTAACTCTTGAGCTCAAGCATTTTTGTTTTTCAAGATGAAAATCTGAAATTAGGAAGACTTACTCTTTTATTCTTTCATAATTTTTTGGTGTACTCGAAAACATTCTATGTCATCCATTTTAGGGAGTGTGATATGTACCGGGTGTCTGATTAAGAGAGTCGCGCGGCTGTATCTCACAAACTACACGTCGTAGAGACTTACGGTAAAAAATTTTATAACCAAAGTGGCCAACACAAAATCCTGGAAATTATTTTCAGGTTTCTAAGATGGACGCCAGGGGGCGTAACCGCCATCTGAAACTTTTGAAGTGATTTTTTTCTGAAATTCATCTAGCGAATATACCAAAAAAATGTTTTCTGTTTAAAGCTGAGCTTCATTCGAGTCGTTTTTATTTGACACTTTTTGACGTATCTATTGAAATGAAGTGGGGAGGGGGGTGATTCAATGTTTCTTTAAATAAACAGCTGTAACTCCGGAACGACTGAACGCATTTCAACAAAGTTGATCTCGTTGGGAAAAGCATTTATTGCTTCATCGAAAACATTTTATCTGTGGTCGGTCAAATTTTTAGTTATGCCGGTAGCGAGCGTTTTTTGATATAATAACAGAAAATTGCTAATTTCTCTAAAAAATCAAATGCAATAACATAACTTTTTTTCCTTAAAAATGTATTGTGATGATGCCAAAATAGGCTAGTGAAAACCGTATCTCGATACCTTATTCCTAACCTAAAATATGGAAGAAAGAAAATTTAGTTATTATATGATTCAAAAAGACGCCCTTACACCGGCATTTTTTTTCATTTATCTGTATTTTTTCCAATAATCAATGATGAAATTTAATAATCTTATGATTAAGCAATAAATGTTTTTCCCAACGAGATCAACTTTGTTGAAATGCGTTCAGTCGTTCAGGAGTTAGAGCTGTTTATTCAAAAAAACATTGAATCACCCCCACCACTTCATTTCAATAGATACGTCAAAAAAAGTCAAATAAAAATAACTCGAATAAAGCTCAGCTTTCAACAAAAAATATTTTTTTGGTATATTCACTAGATGAATTTCAGAAAAAAATCACTTCAAAAGTTTCAGATGGCGGTTACGCCCCCTGGCGTCCATCTTAGAAACCTGAAAATAATTTCCAGGATTTTGTGTTGGCCACTTTGGTTATAAAATTTTTTACCGTAAGTCTCTACGACGAATAGTTTGTGAGATACAGCCGCGTGCCTCTCTTAATCAGACACCCGGTACAATATACTGTACATTGTGAGTAAACGTTATGTATGACTTGTACAATATATTGCACATTTTGAATAAGTGGTAGTGTATTTGCGATTTTTTAAAATGAAATGCAATTGAAAAATAACATAAGGTTTACAACTGATCATTTATTAGTGTGATATATCAAAAAAAAAATTGTTTTTTTTTTAAATGCATAAATGTATATTGCACCTAATACAAACAAAATTCATCCTAGATGTAAATTCAGGGAATTTGCATCTAGAAGAAAAATATTTTTCAAAATTACCTTTCATATCATCTGAACTTCTTTTTTTACCGTATTTTAATCATCATTTTCATTGCTTATTTCTACGTCCCTATCTCCCCACCCAAAATCGTCATCACTAAGCCCTTCAATATCTGATAGGCCCTCCTCAATTAGTTTAATAATAATAATAATAATAATAATAATAATAATAATAATAATAATAATAATAATAATAATAATAATAACGTTTATTTTTGGTCCTAAAGCAGTGAGATCTCTGGTGACAGGACCTAATAAATAATTTACAACAATAAAAAATAAAAATCAAATACAAAAACAAAACAAATTCTTGCTTCGTTCCTTAACCTATTCCACATAAAACGAAATCTAATTTCTTTGTACAAGTTAAGTTAAAATAAACATATATGCATTCACCCCTTAAATTATTGTTGATATTAAATGTTTTTTAAGGTTATAGCTAAAGTTTTTTTATTTATCACATGTACTGGAAGAGAGTTGAATGCTGCTACACTGCTGTATATGGGAGACTCTTTGTATTTATTGCTTCTCGGCAGTTTCTGTCGAATACCTGCACACTTTCTGGTACCATGGCAATGTATCTCATGACTATATGTTAATGTAACCCGTGTTTTCATTTGGTTTCTCTGTATATTGAATATAAGTTTAGATTGCTCCATTATCAATAATTTTTTCATATCAAGTAACTCGGTGACTTTGTAGACCATTGTTGTAGGTGTAAAATAGTCCATGCAATAAGTTGTAATAATTCTCTGAATTTTCTCCATTATATATTTGGGGGAAGAACCCCAACATGGCAGAAGATATCTAAAGTATGGTTCAAAGAAAGAGTTGTATAGCATTTTCCTGGTCTGATGGTTAAGTTGAAAGGCACATCGTTTGATAGCTCCTATCATAGGAGAAATTTTGTTTCTAATAATGGATACATGTGAATTCCAATTTAATTTGTTGGTGATAGTCAATCCTAAATACTTATATTCTTCTACCTCTTTAAGTTTAACTTTATTGAGATAAACTTCTATATTACATGCTCTTTTATTTTTTTGTTTGATTATCATATATGTAGTTTTATCACAGTTTCCAGTTCCTTCATATTCGAGGCGGTCAGCACAAGCACTGTATCATCTGCAAACATAATGTATTTGGAGGGGATATTAAGGTACTTCATTGAATGTACGTATAAAAGGTATAATAGGGGTCCCAAAACAGATCCTTGGGGAACCCCTATGTTAACTTCTGCTGTTTCGCTTTTTATTTCATTTACAACAGTGAAATGTTTCCTCTTTGTCAAGTATGTTTTGAACAAGTTCAGGCTCTGTCCTCGAAAGCCCATACATTCCAGCTTAGAAAGCATTCTTGTTATATCTACAGTATCAAATGGTTTTTGTAAATCTATGTATACAACTATCACAAATCTATTTTTATCCATTTCTTTTGGTATATATTCCAATAAGTCAACTGTTGCACCAAGTGTGCTGGAATTTCTTTAGAACCCATACTGTCCTTCATCGAAACCATAGCTTTTATTTATGAAGTTTATCATTCTTTTTTTGATAACTTTTTCTACGATTTTTGAAAACGTTGTCAAGATTGATATTGGCCGATAATTATTCAAGTCTTCTTTATTTCCCTTCTTATAAACAGGAATCATCCTTGCCATCTTAAGTTCTGTCGGAAACACTCTATCCTGTAAAACCTTATTGATAAGTTCAACCATTATGTTACCAATTTGGTCTATATTGACCAATATATCTTTTTTCGTTATATTATCAACTCCTGGACTACTATTATTGTTTAATTCATTAGTAATTTTTTTGATTTCATATATGTCGGTGGGTTCTAAAAATATATTTTGAATAGATATCTCTTCCTCGAATTCTTCAGAACCTGGAATATTTTGTGCGAGTCTTGATCCTATTGTTGAGAAGTGCTTATTCATTTCCTGTGCCATGTCATAATCATTTGTAACGATTTGCCCATTTGAACCGCGAATTTTATGTATTTTGTTCCTATTTTGGGCTTCAATGTTGTTTAGTTCAGTCAATACTGTCCAGGTTTTTTTTGTATTTCCTTTGGCTAAGTTCAGTTTTTTTTCTGCATATCTTTGTTTCAGTTTTTTTTCTCAGGTTGTTTGCTTGATTTTTTAGATTTAAACAGTTGTTCTTCAGTTAACGGCACATTTTAACTCATTTTTCAATTCGTACTACTATGAAATAAATCTAATATAACAATAACTCTAAATAACGTAGAGTTTTTTATTATACACGTCGATTTCCGTTTACTCAAAATGTACAATATATTGTACAGCAATATTTAAACCAATATAGAAAAAACAAACTAAATTTTCGGCAAGTTCACTATGAAAGTAACAAATACACGTATCGGTTATTACCAAAATAAATATTGCAGACATGTCATAACATGTTTTAAAGTTTGAACCGCCACCTCATTTCAACATTCTGAAACAACTGCATTAATAAAAATTTTTGAGTAAACTACTCAACGCTAGGTAAAGGAAACAGTTTAAAATAGTAATAAGGATGTTTAAAGAATACTGTACTCTGTGAGTAGAGTGAATAAAAGCATACTACAAATTCGTTAGGATTTACGAAAAGTGATGTAGGTACAATATATTCTACACCGTGAGCGAAAGGGTTTAACAAAAAGCACTAACATAAAGACAATATAGCCTTCCAAAGTTTTCAAATAAACTAAAATAGCTAACAGAACTAACAATAGTGCGTGGTATATTTTTGGAACAAAATTTTCCAAAAATTAACTATAATTTAGAGAAAGATTAAACTTTTGAGGACATAGTTTTAAGAGGTATATTCTCATTACATATTTGAATATTATTAAGTGAATTTCAAGAATATCAAACTGTGACTTTCCAAATTGCCCACTTAGTCTGCGTAATTTAGTTGTAAATTATTCATTTATGAACAAAACAATATTAATTTAGTATAGAGAACGTGTAGAGGTGTAGACTCATTCGATCCAATTATTATAGACACCCACATTTTGTTGCAATCCATTTTAGAACAATTAATATTATTTCGTTCAATGGAAAATTGTTTTAATTGGACTCTTTCATTTAAATAAATTTTGAACAGTATAATTTTATAAATCTAAAATAAATATTAATCAGTACCTAGGTGAAATTCCCAATTATTCAGTCAAATTCAATTAATCAGTATATTGCCAAATTCTTTGGATATTTGTTGAGAGAAAGTAAAATTAACAAGCAAAAGTAGAACACTTGAAGTATAAAAATATTTTTAAGCACCTATTCCAAGAAGTGCTACAGTTTCTGAATTTATGTAATACTGAAAAATTAGTAATTAACTTAAAAATATAATTTATTAAAACAATTGTTAAAAATAACAATTTACACATTTATTATAAAAAATAACGCATGACTCACGTTTCGGTGGAACTTCACCTTCTTCAGATGCTAATGGCAAACTTAAAAATATAATTAGTTAAAAGTTTTTTGAATCGCAGATTATTTCAATTTTTTTTTCTAGCTTTTTATCTAGGTGTCATAATTTTTGTTTAGTAATACCATAATTTTTTTTTAAAGAAATGTGAACAATTGTAACCTCTTATTATTTAATATCTATATTAAATTACTACTTCTCTTTGCTAAAAACTTAATATCATTTTATTCTTTCTTCAGTATTCAAGTATTTTTTTTTACTTACGGTCTTTAATTTCTACTAAAACGTTTAGGTACATGTCAGAGTTATAACCATGTATAATTATCTTAACAGGATGCTTCGGATTGAAGGATGTTTTCGTCAAATTGGATACATATGGATCTCCTCCAACTCTTATTGCCTCAGGAACTATTGGATGGTCCTTTGTGTAAAGGAAAAAATTGACATCTGGGTCAGGACAAATGCTGCAAAAACAAACGACATAAATGATTCATCCTTCAGAAATATTCTTTGTTTCTCCCGAGAAAAACATTAAAACCTCAACTTTGAAAAGTGTTAAAAACAATTACCCAGTATAAGGGGATGTTGATACTAATTTCCAAGGTATTCTATTTCAGTTTTCATGATTTATTCAATTTTTCTTGTAAATCTCATTCGAAAAACGCCTAAACTCGTTTTTGTGTCAATTTAATAATTATGAATTATTGTATACTTGCAAATGATGCCATTCTATTGAAAAAATATGCACTTATGCATCATTTATCATGAATAAGTTTTAAAATTTTAAGGCACTGTTGCCCTCCTTATCCTTAAAATCGGTATTATTTCTACTATCAGACAAACACTGCAAGTGTACTTATTCAAACTGTATGTATGAATGAATATGAGTATATACAACAACTCCTGAACCGTCCCAATTTATTTTGTTTTAGTGAATTTTCATTAGTGAAACAAATTTTTTTATCACATCTTTAATAACATCATTTACTAATATTTCAGAAATACTTACTTATTTATTACAATTTTACAGTTTCCTAATATAATACCTTCATTTCTTAGACTTCTATCAATACCTTTTGGCACAGGTATCATGTAGCTAGGTAAACTAATACTTATTGGTGGGTTCTGGCAGCTCACGACTGAAAAATGTGGATAATGGGTATTTAAAAATATAAAAAGGTATGATCATTCTGTTGTATATATATATATATATATATATATATATATATATATATATATATATATATATATATATATATATATATATATATAAATATATATATTTATATATATATATATATATATATATATATATATATATATATATATATATATATATATATATATACATTTATATATATATATATATATATATATATATATATATATATATATATATATATATATATATATATATATATATATATATATATACATTTATATATATATATATATATATATATACAGGGTGTTCCTTAAAGACATGCTAATATTTAAGGGGGTGATTCTTTGACTCATTTTAAGCAAAAAACTGCCTATGTTCGTATGTCCTAAAAGTCTTAACTTTTGAGATACAGGGTAATTAAAGTTTGAAAAAAATCAGTTTTTCAATAATAACTGAGAAAATATTGTAGACAATTTTATAAGATTTGGTACATGTCTTCTATGCATTTTTTGATGTATAAAAATTTTCATTTTCTCTACCAGTAGCGTTCGTACGGGATTTGCATTGAATATTTTTGGAGAAAAAACACTACGCCACTGCTTTCTCCTGAAATAGAAATAAATTTCATGAACCTTATTTATTTTTAAGCAAATTTGATCTCATGGGTTTCATTTGTCCGACGCATGGATTTCGGTTGAAAAAATAAAAATCATTTTACTTCAGGATCAATTCCTCAAATATCTGATGCAATTTGGGAATGTTTGTGCGTCGACTGAAAGCAAATTAAAGGATCAGATTTTTTCAAATGTACAAAAAATGTACCAAATCTCATAGAGTTGTCTACAATATTATCTCAGTTATTACTTAAAAAATATTTTTTTTTCAAAATTGTATCACCCTGTATCTCAAAAGTTAAGACTTCTAGGACATACGTTCATAGGTAGTTTTTTTCTCAAAATGGGTCGAAGAATCACTCCCTCAAATATTAGCATGTCTTCAAAGAACCCCCTGTATATATATATATATATATATATATACGTTTTTCAGCAGTCTGTACAACGTGTCATTTAATTTGGAATAGCATGCAGATGATTTTTGAAAAAATAAAGTTCCTCTCGCAAAAATTATAAATGTTATAAGCCATTCAGTAAAAAATAAAAGGAGTGTTTGGTATTTGCAAATATCTCAGGAACTGATTGAGGTTATTGAAATTTGAAAAAATATTTAAAAAGAGGAGGAAATTTCCTAGAAGAAAGTCACAACACCTAGAACTGTAGGACCAATATTTATAATTTTCCCAGAGGTGTGAAAATACGGCCGAAAACGGCTACCCTGACTTGCGCAAAATACGCCAATTTGGGAAAAATTAACAATATGAATTATCTCAATGAATTATTTAATAGTTAAATAATAATTTTTTCCTGCTTGAACATGAACATTGCTAGTATGATAATTGTTAAACAATGAATCTCAGATTTTTTTCTTTTTTGGAGCTATTTTTGAAAGAATTTAATGTAGAACCCCGTTTAAAAACAAAAAAAATTGATGCTACCAATTAAATCGTTTGAATATTCGTATCAACTGCGCATAAACAAAACTAAAACAACGTCCAAACAATTTTTACTTGTTTAAAAGTGTTTATAACTGATAAACGTTTCGAGAAATCAGAAACTTAAATAGTATCTTTAATGTTCTATAATTATATCTACAACACCTTATTGGTTAAACGAGTAGTATTTAAATTGTGATATTGAATTCAAAGAATGATAAAATTCATTTGTTGTTATTCGTACATTATTATTGTATTTATCAGCGCTGATCTATTACAAAACAAACTAAACTGGACCACAACGATTTCCTCTCGTTCTACTCAATAACAAGAAAAATATTGCGCTAGTTTCGAAATATGTTTAATCTAGCAATTTAACTTTCATATTGTTGGATAAATCTGAGAGTTTGTTGAATATAGAGAGTAAAGAATAAAATTTAAAATAAAATTCACTTGGCTTATGTTTCACTATATAAAAATATTTAGATACTGTATTTATATGCAGTAAAGAATTGTCGACATGTTTTGAGTTATGAACTCATTATCAAGACTGACTACAGGAGAGTATTACATCTTATTTTATAAAACAGGCAAAAGCAAAGGTGATACCTGAAAATCAATTTGTTCGTTTACAAGGGGTAATTTACTATTATGAGCGGAACTTATTTCTAGAATTTCAAGAAGGTCAAGGCGCTTTCCTTTGTTACCTGAATGTAACAATTGGGTTTTGTTGAAATCCAGGAAATGATTAAATTTTATACAATGTTCGGAGAAGCCAGTGGTATTTTTATTTTGTTAAATTGACTTTTTATGTTCTTCAACACGAATGTTTATATTCCTTCCTGTTTGTCCAATATAGAAAGCAGGACATTCGTCGCAAAATATTTTGTAAACACCACTGTTTTCTCCGATGTTAGATTTTTCTTTATTATTGATCAAGAATGACTTCAAGTTTCTCTTATTTGTACAAATTGTTTTAACGTTATTTCCCGGAAGTCTGTTACAAATTTTGCTACTTTAAATTCGGCTATTGGGAAGTATTTTTGTTCTTCAGTAATAATAGTTTGCGTGGAGTATATTGAATGCAACAGGTTTTTTATTCGTTTTTTCCCAATGAGCTTATCGATAAGACTTATATATATATATATATATATATATATATATATATATATATATATATATATATATATATATATATATATATATATATATATATAGAGTAAATTGGGTGAATATGCCGCGCTGGGTAATACGCCGCAGTTTGATATTTTAGTTCCAAATCAACATTTGGCAATAATATCCCTTCATCCATATTAGTGTCATATAGGAAACATGCGTGATTCATTCACAAATCCAATATATCAGTTTGTTAGTGAATAACGTCAATATAAAGGTAACCTCCATGTAAAATATTTTCTAATGTTGAGTTATATATAGTCATGAAGGAAGTTCTAAGTAGATTTCGTTAATTTTAATAGGAGTATGCTGAAGATTGATTCATAACCTTACTTTTCTTTGGATGAACATTCTGTTATAGGCAAAATAAATTTGTGTTTTCATTTTATTTGTCATAAGATGCAATATGGAGTATTATGCCTCATAATTTTTTTTCTGATGAATCAGAATATTGTGGACAATCCCGTGGATACTATTTTGATAAAATCTCCAAAAGGTGATTGGCTGGAATGTGTGAAATGTAATCTTTGGGTTCACGAGATATGTACTCCATCAAACATATATTGTGCATATTGTGTTCCAGATCAAGTACTTAGTACCTCTTTAGCTCTAAAGACATAAGATATAGGTAATGATATCTATAGGTTATATTGTAAGAAAGAAAGTTTTTCTAAAATTTCGTATAATAGTTTATTTCCTAGGAGAATAGCATGTTGCCATATTACCTATCGTATGATGCCATATTACCCATGATATGGGGTAAAATGGCAACAGTCTATCTTTGTGCATTTTTACTTACAATTTTTTGCTGCGTGGGAATATGGCAACGAATGACTCTGGACGGATACATATATTGTTTAAGCTCTTACGTGCAGCCATCGTCTTTCATCTAGGCGCGTTGGTTATTAGAATGTGAGCATTTGAATTTTATGTTGCCATATTACCCCACATTACTCTATATATATATATATATATATATATATATATATATATATATATATATATATATATATATATATATATATATATATATATATATTATATAATATATATATATATATATATATTTTATATATATATATATATATATATATATATATATATATTTATATATATATATATATATATATATATATATATATATATATATAGTGAAACATAAGCCAAGAGTGTTTTATTTTATAATTTATTCTTTATTCTTCATGATGTATCACCAAGTGATGTACGAGAATTCAATCTCAGTTATGAATATAGAGAGTTCTAAGATTCATTGTTTATATCCTGGTTGTCAAAATCACTTTTATCTCTTAACATTACCACTTACTTCGCAACAGCAGAATGACAAGTAGAATATTTTCCATTTTACCACTATTCACATCACATAGTCACTGTCAAAATAAAATATATGAGTAAAAGTACAAATTCGGTTCAGTAGATCATTGTCTATAATCGTAAATGAACTGAATACTATGCACACATTATAAACGACTGTTTGTCAATGAAGTCGCGTATTGAACCACTTAAAAGAAAGACTACAAGGCGGTTCAAATTATTTTCTCGTACGAGAAGGATGGATACAGTTAGTTTGGCAATAATGGTCGAGTTTCCAGTAATATATAGGTGGACAGATTAATGCAATTATCTATGAAGAAGATTAGAAAAGATCGCGATTAAAAACCGCACGTTATTAAATGAAAAACTTACATACAATGTCCAACACTGAAATGGTCAATGGATGAATTTAAGAAGTACATAAATATCATATTGTTGAGTATTTAATTAATTATAATAATGGCAGATATACGAATGTATCCTGTAAAACAAAAAACTGAATACTATGATTTACCTTGAACACGTATAATTATAAAGAACAGCTTGTGAAGTGACGTGTTTTTGAAAACGACACCGTGAGTTTTTAAATTTGAATAAATTTGAATATATATGGTTATTTCTTGTAGATATGAAGGTGTCGATTCTTGAATATAATAATCAAATTATTATACTTTCATGGGTTATTTCTGTTTAAGTGAAGCAAAGAATACAAAATTGATTTGAAGGAGTAGATGTTTTCACTTGCAGAACTTAAATATCGTACCTACTGGCTACTTAAATTCGAGAATATTTGCACTTTTTAAATGAGTATTTATCTATACAACAATTTGGGTGGAAAGTCTTTCTTTAGGTTATTCTGAAAGATGCCAGTGAACATATATACCTAGTAATATTTATGAGATTTTTTTGTTAAAACGGAGGCAGACTATTCTTGGATTATTTTCTAATTGTCCTTAATAATGAGGTAGGCATTCTGAAAGTATAAGCAACCAAACCATGTATTGAATAGTTTATCGAAATGTAGGAATAATATTAAAAAATAATGACACTAGAACTATGCCATCTAACGTTTCACATTTATCTCGATTTGTAGAATATGCCATAATTGGATTTCGAAGAATTCTAACCGGCTTATATTCTATCATCAGATTTTACCAACGCATGGGCTGTAGTCCACTTGCAGCCTTCGGGTAGCATAGTATAGGGCGGTGTCAATTTGTATAAGAGTTCCCATTTTTCATTTATGTATTCAATCCATTTAGAGGTCCTTAAAGTTTTTTATTTTTCACTTGTACCTTTATCATATGTTTATTTCCCCTCGGATACGGTTGCTATAAACACACTCATTATGCCCTAGGACGTAATGAGCGGGCGTTATGGATCATAACGCCCGCTAATTGTACGAGGAGAAATTAAGCAACTTCCATTGATTGAATACTTCATAATCCTTGTCGTATACGACTCTGGATTTCTCTGGCAATGAATTATTCGCATCTTTGGCTGCATTTTCTATGATAGACTGTCAAGTGCCAACCTAACAACTTTCGAACAACGCAAAATGCGGGGGGACTTGATTCTCACTTACCGCATATTGAAGTACAATTATGGAAATTTAAAACACCTGTTTTCATTGCACCATGAAAACAGACTGCGTGGGCACACATACAAATTAAAGAAGGAGCCTTTTTCAACAAATGTACGTCAGAATGTTCTTTTCAATAGAGTGTTTCTAGTATGGAACAGTCTGCCGTCCGAAGTAGTGGAGTCAAACTCAATAAATATTTTCAAGAACAAGTTGGACGAGTTTATGCTCTGCGGACTATAGTGATTTAAATTAAGATTCTTTTTGTTTTTCTTTTACTTCTATATTCAATGTTTTTTTTTAAGTAAATGGATTCATAGGTTTTTGAACCTCAATTCTTATTTGAATGTAATAATAATAATAATAATAATAATATTCTTGGTTGAATTCATTTTCTTTTCCATTATTTCTATAAGACTATACAAAGAACGTAGCAATGGCATTCGCTAAATATGATGACAAAAATATTCACAAATGTCAAAATATCAACAAATGACATGCCTACTATGAGAACGAAAATGCAAAGTATAGGAGCAATGAACCGATTTTAAAATCGATTTTTCATCATGGTAAAATTTTTTTTCGTGAAAAGTAAAATCTTGTATGCACCACGTGCGTTACTAGATCCTAAAGCCCATCGGGCGTTAGGATCTTTATAACGCACTTGGTACATAAATAACTATTCTATTATCTATATGCAATTTGAAAATTCACAAAGAATCGCGTGACTACGAACGAGACACGATGGGCCATGTTTGTGACGTCATAACGTTAAAAAAATTTCTCGATAGTACAGTGTCAATAGTTTTATTTTTATTTAAACCGGGGCATTTTCAGAAGGAGTATACCCCGCTCGTGGCTTTGACACTCGTCATTAGCCAGCATTATTTCAATTCACCTAATATTGATAGTAGGTATGTTCTAATTTTGTGATTTAGTGTTATTTTTTGGTTTTTTTTTTATAAAGAACTGATTTTTTTTTTCTACGTGTAGATTGACTGAAAATATCGGAAATTTAGTGCAAAAAACTATTTATAACAGCTACTTTCATTTAGTAATGTATGATAAACGATTTCTTAAAGCTTATTTCGATAATATACCTGATATATCTGGTAAAACATAAAAAAAATTTAGGAGTTGTTTTTGCAATACCTATTCGTACATAATGGTACGAAACATGGTAGGGTTTGACATTTTAGAAATATTTATCAATATATTGTCCTTAACAACAAGATTTCAATCAATTAAAAGCCAGAACGTATCAGCTGTGTGCTACGATGAGGAGAAATTAACATTGTGACGTCACACGCGCTTGGGTTTGTTCGGAAATAATTAGTTGAGACCATCGTTACATATAATTGAATCTTTTAATAGAATGTTTAGTATTTAACCCTTGCAATGCAATTTTTTTTATCCCTCTTTTTCCAATATTGCAATATAGTCCGGTCAATCTAGACCTAAAAATGAGAGCGAAGGTACATAAATTCCCATCAAGCTGAAAATCAGTAAGGTTGTTTAAAATATGATTAAAAATAAAATTTGAAAGTTCCCTATCTTTCCCCTGTATGAAAAAAATTTTATTCAAGGTCAAAGGTCAAAAAATTAGATTTTCACGATTTTCAACGAAACGGTAAGTTTCATCATAAAAATATTTCAGACAAAAATTGTAGATCATAAAATAATCTACAAAAAATGTATCAATACTCTTTTTCCTACGAGCTACCGTTTTTGAGATATAACGATTCAAAAAGTTGTACAAGTTGCAATCGTCATAATATGCACGTCATAATACGCACTCATGGAGTGCGCCACGTATATACATCTCTTATCTAGAGTTGTTATATATGTTGAAATATTTTTCTATCGGTGATTGTAATTTATACTTAAAATATAAAATATACATAAGTTTTAACTATAAGAATATCAGGTCAAATGAAACCCAGTCCCTTACTTCATACGCCAGTGTAACTTCGAGACATCTGTCTCTTGTTCTATTGTATTATATTTACAAATTTTCGTAATTTTGCAAGTAGTTTCAAATTAAACAGGATCAGGCCTACGGGGGAAACCACGTTAAAAAAAACGCGCTAAGTACACTACCTCATAGGTGGCGTGGAAACGTGTGCATATTATGACTATTGCAACTTGTACAACTTTTTGAATCGTTATATCTCAAAAACGGTGGCTCGTAGGAAAAAAAGTATTGTCACATTTTTTGTAGATTATTTTATGATCTACAATTTTTGTCTGAAATATTTTTATGATGAAACTTACCGTTTCGTTGAAAATCGTGAAAAAATAAGTTTTTTGACCTTTGACCTTGAATAAAATTTTTTCCATACAGGGGAAAGATGGGGAACTTTCAAATTTCATTTTTAATCATATTTTTAACAACCCTACTGATTTTCAACTAGATGGGAATTTATGTAGCTTCGAATGTTCAAATTGACCGGACTAATATACTGAAAAGTTTCTCTTCTTTGACATCGATGCTTGATTACTTCATCATCGATATAACTAATATCAAATATATACAAAAATATAAAACAGATTGCTTCGAATATTCTGATAAAACTAACATCAGATATGCGACCTAAAGAAACCAAATACGATTGCGTATCATTTTTCGTACTCATTAGGTAAATATCTATTCTATAAATGTAAACAGTTAACAGAATTTTTGATAAATTTTAACCTACACTATGATAAAATTCCTTTATATGGAGATGTCCAATATAGTATATCATTCGATTTTATCCTTTAACTAAGGACAGTTTTTGTGCCGAACTACCCCCGTACCTACTACATCAACACAAAAAAAAATTCCTCGAATTTATATACCTACCCGCACAATCTCGCAGGTTTTTTTTTTCATTTAAAGTGTATTTTCGATCCATCGAAGGATAAAGTAACTTGAGATAATCATTGATGCAATAAAGTTTTGTAATTTTTATTATTTATTTTCTTTCGGAAAAGAGATATCTGATAAATTTAGTTGCAAAAAATGTTGACAGGATTAAAGTGTTTTTGTTACTAATTTATGGTCAGCTGAATAAAAGGTTAATAAACACTTCAAATTAAAAGTAGAAATAAGATATAATGATAAATTAAAATGAAAAGAACAAAGAAAATGTCTAGAAATCATGATTCGATCTAATACCTCTTACGTTATAAAGATTGGACTATGATTTCGAAAGTCTCTCGAACAAAGAAATATTTTAGACAATCTTTTTTGAATAATAATAAAAATATTAAGCAACGTTTCGATTACTGAGAAATGAGATCTGATACTTTTGTTGAAGTAATGAATATATCCTTTAATTCAATATACAAAAAAGTAACAATAAATAATTAGGAATTCAACAGTTCCAAGTCCATATTTTTTTCATGAAAATATGGGAAAATATCAAGAGTAAATTTGAATATTGCTGTTATGGGATTCGTAAAATATAGATTTTTTGTACAGAATTCTGTAGTGAGTCAATATTTCGATAAATTTGTCTTAAACGCCATTATTACTACCATATTTTGAGATTTCTTACAGTTTTGTATTTTATATAGAATTTTTTAAGAAAGACAAAATGTTTATGCATTTGGATTTGTATTTTTTAAATTGTATGATTTTCTTCATTCGCTTTTGCATTATGGATTTCCGAATGTTGATAAGGTATTCTAGTAATCTTAATTCGATTTTAAACTTTTGAATTTATTTTTTTATTTTTTGTATGTATGTTTTCAAAGTGGTTTATTATTTTCGCTGGGTAGGTTATATAGGTACCTACGAATTTGTTTGTGTGTGATGGTGCACAAACTTTTGTCTACTTATTCTATTATTTTTTTATAGTCCATGATGTATAATTGTGCTATCTATTCATCTTCAACAAATCCATATTTTTCCAACATTTCATGTTTTTTATAATTTTATAGATTCTTAGTACACCCGAGATTCTGTCAACTTCTTATATTATCTTATAAAATAGGGCCTTTCCAAATTTGACCACATTTTCTTCAAAAAAAAAATACATTCCCAATCTAAAAGGTGCAAAGAAATATATTAAAAATTGCAAGTACAAGGAATGATGCTATTGGAATATCAGATTTAATGGCTTATTTAAAAAATTCACTAGTAGGTAAATTACTTCCATTAAATTAATACAGAAGATCAGTGGACCTATATTTATTCAAATTTGATACGTATCAATTCAAAAGTAGCAAATTTCACTCCGTGACGAAGTTATACGAATAAAACAAAAACCTTTGTTATGAAAATTGTTCATGTGATGATTAGGTAGGTACTCATGGAAATGATTGATACATTCAAATATAACTTCCAGTCAACCAGAAACACGTAATGTAGTAGATAATGATGATTATTAAACCAACTTACTTTCTCTAAGAAAGAACCAATATTAATCCGCAACTATAATAACAAATTGTTATTTATAACTAAGTAAACCATGAATTCATGTAGGTCAATAAATAAAAATATTGTGAGTATAACATTGATTATATAATTTCCAAATATCACTCTGTGTTTAACTGTTTATCGTGGTCTTTCTCTTTCTTCGTCCTCTTGTAATTAGCTTTAGCTCCATCTAGAGTTGTTTATCTGAAGCCATCACAGTGAAAGATTGATCGTATTGCCAACATAGTTTTCTGTTTCACAAAGTCAAATAGAATTTTTTAATTTTTAGTAAATATGTATGAATTGCTATTTTGTTCTATTGTATATCTATTCAAAAATCTGGCATAGTGAGGATGAATATTAACTCCGAAAATAAAGGAATTTCATACAATTTTAATTATTTTTCATATTCTTGGAAAAATTATGACTTTTTCGAAATAAGTTTTCAGATTTATGAAGTTTGTTTTCATAAGCACTTACACATGTTGAGAAATTCTTTCTATAAATGAACTTAATACGTTTATTCAATCATTTACATCAAGAGATGGCACTACAATCGTTTCAAAAATATGAAATTTATTTAATTCCAACATTATCACAGTAAAGTAGAATTGTATATGAGTTATACACTTATTTAATAACATATAATCACTTCTATCTTATTACTTATTGATTTGTGAACTTACGGTTTGACAAATTAACCGTGGTTTATGATGTAAATTAAATTGTGCTTATAAATGTTCTATAACATAAGGAAAGGAAGAGGACACAGACTCTGCGTCTTTTTTGGGCTTGTCCAAGAAAGTTTTCGCCGATTGCAAATCAACTATAAGTTGGTAATGATCACAAATCTTTTGTGGTGTTCGTTGATGATGTTTTCATTGTTTTGTGTCTTCACCTTAATTAATTTTGGCCAGCTCTATCTAGGTGATTCTGAAGAATTAAAATTTTGGAAGTATTTTTTCTCAGAATGGAGCTACATTATTATCATTAATATGTTTATCATCAAAATGGATTTACATCAAGAGGGCCTTTAAAATATTCAATCATCAATTAATTGGTACTGCAAGAACGACTAACTAAAAATAATATCATTTTAATTGAAAAATCTTTTTTTATGTAAAAAGTTACACACTCTGAATTCGATGATGAGGTTCCACAAAATATTGGCGGGTTGCAGTATCACATCATTTTTGTGGTAAAAAAAATAATTTTACTACTGAGAATGACTCAATAAATAAATAAAATTAGTTTAAAAAGACATTTATTTAAGAAATACATAACTGTAATCTATATCACCTAGAGCAAATGGGGGTTTATCTGCCGTTTCTACATAGTAGATACCTCTAGAACTGAAATGAGTGAAATTATGTAAGAATTCATTCGAAAAATATAGTTTAATTTTTATGGTAATGCTAAGAAATACTTACAATCTATTTACATGCTCTCCCATCACCTCTCTTTTTTCAGCAGAACATGTGTGAAAGATCACATTTGGAAACAAATCCTTACATTCAATTCCAATGAATTTTTTTTTATTATAAATACTTTCTGCAAAATATAATCCCGCCAAAATGTGACTACATATAGGAGGACCTGGAACAAGATAATGAATAATATTCTTAATTTGTGCTACAGAACATGCTGCAACATTGCTTATAATTTTTGAATGCCCAGTTTTGACAGATGCTCTGTCAATAGTTCAATTATTTTCAATCACTAATTATAAATAGTTATTTATGTACCTAACAGGGGCGGCTAGTCAAAGGAGGCTAAGGAGGCTAAGCCTCCTCAATAATATTCCGTGTATCACTAATATATTATATTGAATAGTCAGCATTCAGCATATTCATATTGATCAAAATCATATTATTTTATGCACCTACCCTCCTTTCAACCTACATTATATAATATAATTTATTAATTACGATAGAAGGTATTTACATTTACTGCATTTCATTCATTTCAAGATTTGTGGCAACGCTGCGGAGGCTTAGAAAGGTATATTCTCAACGTTCATTATGCCTGCCACAGAAAAGCAAACAACGGTGTAAATACTGCGAATGAATACTTCATTGCAATAGAAAAGCAAAACACATGTAAATGGCAACACCGATAGGACCCCAGTCTCATACAATGTCGACCAATCACAACTATAGAATTTCGCGTGACATCGAGTGAATTCGTTGGAAAGCATTAATTCAATCGTAGTGTGATCGTAGTTACTAATGGCCGAAGCGTGTTTACTTATATTGCTCGCGTATTGTTTTAAAATGAGTTTTGGTTACTGAAGTTGATTTCAAAAATTTCAATGGTGACTTAGTGGAATATTTGTTATCCCATAAATTTAGTGCACTAAGTTATGAGGATAAAGTTTTGATAAAAACATTGCGACCTACCTTAGGATTTGAGGATTTAATAATTCTATACCTATTTGAAAGTGAGGAATTTTTCACCGATAAAGTAACTTTAAATACAGCACGCGGATTAATATCTTACTTACAAGATAAGGAATTTATATATTTTTTAAACATCTTTAAATTAATTTTTGAACAAACAGAAATAATTTTTCAAATATTACAGCACAAGTTTTCAGATGTAATTTACTCACGAAATCGGCTCAAGTTTCTTTTGGAAAAAATTTCAGAATTTCGTGCAGAAGTTTATTTTAAAAAACTATTTTCTGTATTTCAAACTACTGATGATACGACTCAATTTAGCCCAAAACGAAAGAAATTCAGTTACGCAGATATGGAGCTTCACTATAAGCAAATATTTTATGAAATTTGATGAATAGATGAATTGATTAATTGGCTGAGAAGAGTTTTTGTGAATATTGTAAATAGGAGTTTTAGGTCTCAAGGTAGACACTCGAAAGTGAAAACAAATTAATGCTTAGGGTGCTTGTTTTACTTTGATTTTCTTTAAATTATAAGGCGGTTGACCTTGAAATCCTAAAAATTTTCGCCTATGGTGTATTTTTTAACACCTCTTGTAGCCTCCTCAAACCAAAACCTCACGAGCCGCCACTGGTACCTAACGCTATACAGATCCTAACGCTCGGAGGAAAACATTCGGCTCGAGGGCCTTTGGCCCGAGGGATCTAGTAACGCACGTTAGGATCTAGTAACGCACGTGGTGCATACAAGATTTTATTTTTCACGAAAAAATTATTTTATTATAATGAAAAATCGATTTTAAATCGGTTCATTGTTCCTTTACTTTTCAATTTCCTTCTCATAGTAGGCATATCATTTGTTGATATTTTGACGTTTATGAATATTTTTGTCATCATATTCAGTGAATGTCATTGCTGCTTCCATTGTATAGTCTTATAGAAATAATGGAAATGAAAATGAATTTACCCAAGGATATCATAGAAAATGCAGCCAAAGCTGCGAATAATTCATTGCCGGAGAAATCCAAGTTGCTTCATTTCTCCTCGTACAATGAGCGGGCGTTATGATCCATAACGCCCGCTCATTACGCCCTAGGACATAATGGGTGTATTTATAGCAACCGTATCTTAGGTTAAATCAACAAATAATATACAAGTGAAAAATAAAATATATTTGAAAGATTCGGCATATTTTATGAATCATAGACATAGTCGAAGATTATTCTATGTATGTGCACTGTGATAGCTACTATATTGCTCGGGTGAATTCTCTATTGATCTTAAAAATTTTGAGATTTATTAAATACATAAAGATTAAACAAAATAAAGAAGAGTGTAATAATAAACAAAACAAATTTCATTGTGATCTAGAGAAACATATAAGAACTTAATTTTGATGAAGCGACTTACGTGGTCGGTCTTTGCAAAATGGCTGTGATATACCACCATTCACGTAAAAGTCAATATGTCCAGACGGTTCAAATTTGCCAAATAATAATGCGGACGTATGGATGACATCCACGAAGTCCGCATCGCCTTTATCAAGTTTCCAGTCATTATTCAAAGTTACATAAAACGGTAGGGCAGGATCCAATCCTATAATGATAAAAATGATATTGAAATTTTCCAATCTTTGTTTGATAGGTTCATATTAACAACTAGAACGCAGTTGTGAGTGCAGATTTTAGACTGCAACTATGCTTGATCACCTGACCACAATTTATTTGATTATCGAACTTTACTCATTTCTATGCTGGTAATATAATGTTAATGTAATGAAGCTAACTTCGTTGGGTTCACAACCAGAGAGTGTTTCAAACAATCATTTTTCATTCTATGATCGAAGATACGATAGACGAAAGGTCATAGAAAAATGCACCTTTTATCTTTATATTATAGAAAAGTAGTAAAGTAAGAATCTTATTTGAAGTAGTTTAAAGGACCCCGCACATTTAGTTAGAAAAAATGACGACAGCTAAATTCGATAATTTTTGGATATATTATAGATACTGGCCAGCTATGAAACATATCAATTTTCAATTCTGTTCCCACGGCTGGTTTGGGATATAGAGTTGTCCAAATGTCAATGTCTCGATAAACCATCTTTACAATTTTAGAAAATGCTGTTAACATACAGACTTTCTGTGAAATGCGATAACCTCAGTGGGAAGCTATAGCTTGACGATATTCACTCATATAACTCAAAAAAAAGTCCGACATATACAGGCTGTTTACTCGATGGGTTTGTGTACACGGTCTCAACTTCGACAATTATGTTTCAAAAGGCTTTATTTATTACTTAATAATAACAAAGGATACCCGAAATAGTAGACGGAAAGTACAACTCTCTACCATGTACAATTTAGAAAGAATGATGGTCTAATTTGACATCACCGAATTTTTCTTCTTTATATTTTGTACAGGGATTATTTGTGAGGTACTGGAAAAATAAATGAGTTCATTGCCAAATCGAATTGTTAAAAAACAGGCCACATTCATGTTAAAACTAAAGTTCATATACCGTTTGTTCGTTTCCTAATGTCGAAAAAGGAGAGTGTATCTAATGATTCTAATGGGACTGATTGGATTTCAACGAGACAAGTAAGAATAGTACTTATATTCAGTTTGTATTGTTCAGGGTGGTTTGGAATCGCTTCTTCCAGATCCATAGACTCACTTTTCAAGATACACGTACACTGAAATACGTTCTTTGACCATAAGTCTAGTATCCTGAATGAATAATTATTTTCACATTTGAATATCAATTTAAATCGCGTTGTTTACCGAATCTATAATTTTAGTAAAAGGATATTTCACGTGCGGGAGCATACCAGAATAACCAAGGTACCACAACACCATTGCCACATGAGCACATGTTCCGAGTGTTCTTGGACCTGATTTACAGGTACAGTAGTACCCCGACACCGACTCTCGGTCTTCATTATTTTGAATCCATAGCTGATACTTTGTAACATTTTTATATCTCGAAAATAGTCTCAACCTAACAAGGTTAATATCGAGATGAGCTTCATCAATTTCTAAATTAATATCTTGATCACCTCAAGATGATAAATAATTAATACATTTTTATCTACGAGGTATGCCTGTAAAAATGAACATACGGTATAAAAACGTCAGTTTCAACATGATATGTATTTTTTATAGACTATTCGACTTACTTACTCTCTTGTACCTCACAAATAAAAAGTTTTCAAGTAATAAAGAAAAAAATTCTGTGATTTTAACTTTTGGACCACTTTTTTTTTCTAAACTATACATGGTAGAAAGCTGTATTTTGTTTCACTGTTTTAGATATCGTTTGTTATCAATGAAGCTAGAAATAGAGTTTTTTGGCATAAAACTGTCGAAGTTGAAGCCGCATACACAAACTCATAGAGTAAACAGCCTGTATTTGCCGGGCTCATTCTCAAGTTATTTGGATGACTTCCTTTAAAGAACGGTTTTTAAGTGAAGTTATCATATTACAGTAAAAATTTGTATGTTAACATCATTTTCTGAAATTATAAATATGATTTTTTTGGACATATATATTTGGACCACTCTATATCCTAAACCAGTCGTGGGAACAGAATTTAAAATTGATATATTCTGTAGGTAGCCAGTATCTATAAAATATCCAAAAATTAGCGAATTTAGCTGTCGTTATTTTTTCTAACTAAATGTGCGGGGTCCTTTCCAATATTAATATCAAATAATTTTGCAGTGAGTGATAAACGATAAATTCGTGATATTTAACTTAATTTCAATGAATAAAGTAGCCAGTACGTTATCGCAAAATAAAGTATTTTCAACACATCGAGATAAATTTCAAAAAATCTCAAAACTGATATCTCATTCGTTCATGAAAATTTGAAAAATTTACGGCCTTTTAGAATATCTAATGTATTTCATCATTTTACATGTTTACCTGTAATTCGACTCAATTTCCAACCTGCTACTTTTTGCAGTTGAGTTCCTGTAAATCCAGCAATGTGAGCCCCCAGACTGAATCCTACTATATGAATATTTTTCAAGGATATTCCATTGGCAATCATACCAATTACAAGTATTGAGGTACACTGCGCTACATGCCAAGTGTTCAAGTATGCAGTTGGAAAACATGGTAGTTTTGCTAAGTAGCTCCAATCAACTGAAAACAAATGAAATATTAATGTCTGAGCCAGCTGAGATGATTAATGTGAATAATATTTGTCCACATTTTCAATAGACAAACTCCTAAAATGGAAATAATAATAATAATAATAATAATAAATTTTATTGTGACAGAAAACTACCACAAATTGAGACATTTCAGAAAAAAACACTACATAAAAAACTATTCTGTTCACAATTAGAAAAATTGTGAAAAATGACTTCATACCCATCAATACAGTTGAGTATAGAATAGTTATTTATGTACCAAGTCCGTTATATAGATCCTAACGCCCGGAGGGTAACATTCGGCCCAAGGGCATTTGGCCCGAGGGATAAATGTTGCCAGATGGGCGTTAGGATCTAGTAACGCACGTGGTGCATACAATATTTTATTTTTCACGAAAAAATTATTTTATTATAATCAAAAATCGATTTTAAAATCGGTTTATTGCTCCTTTACTTTCTATTTTCCTTCTCATAGTAGGCATGTCATTTGTTGATATTTTGACTTTGTGAATATTTTTGTCATCATATTTAGTGAATGTCATTGCTGCTTTCTTTGTGTAGTCTTATAGAAATAATGGAAATGAAAATGAATTTACCCAATAATATCATAGAAAATGCAGCCAAAGCTGCGAATAATTCATTGCCGGAGAAATCCAGAGTCGTATACTAGAGACAAGGATTATGAAGTATTTAATCAATGGAAATTGCTTCATTTCTCCTCGTACAATTAGCGGGCGTTATGATCCATAATGCCCGCTGATAACGCCCTAGGGCATAATGAGTGTATTTATAGCAACCGTATCTAAGGTAAAATCAACAAATAATATACAAGTAAAAAATGAAATATTTGATTACTTAGATGAAAGATATTAGAATATAATAATAATAATAATAATAATAATAATATTTATTGATCTCAACAATTATTCACATTACAGATATAACAATATTGCACTGAACAAAATAGAGACAAGTCAAAATGAAAAGAACTTACTTTTCACAAAATGTAATAAATTCATTTATTGAATAAGGTTCGCCGTCCAAAATGAAACTATAAATGCGATTTCTGAATAACTTAAAATCTTCAACAACTTGTAAATGCTTAGGAAGCAAATTAAACAAACGCATGGCCATATACAGAGGTCCTCTTTCAAATCTAGTTGTACCATGGATTGGAAAGAAGAAGGGATGAACTTGCCTAGTATTATTTTTATTGATATATGGTAAAAAATAACTTTTCTGCAACTTGAGGAAAACAAAAAGACGATAAATAAATAGACCAAACACAGTTTGTATTCTGTTGAATCTAAAAACTCCGCGGCAGGATTCTCGAAAGCCCAAACCACACATTTTCAGCACTAGACGAACTGCCCCAAAAGATAATTCCATACGCTAGTACAGATTGGAAACTGGCGAAGTACAGAGTTCTCATAACTGCAGCATCTACCTTGCTTCTGATCATGATAAGCATATAAGCAGCAGAGTTCAGAGTCTTTCTCAACTTAGCCGCATGATGATCCCACCGTAGATGTTTGTCTATAGCAACACCCAAGAAATTAACTGAGTCCTCGAAGGTTACAGTATTGCTACCAAGGCACAGAGAGGTAGGAATGCCTTCCACAGACTTTCCGCTGCGAAAGAAGATACCCTGAGTCTTACTATGATTTAGAATTAGACCATTGTTGTTACACCACTTATCTACAGCCAAAACCGCATCCCTACCCGCCTGGATACAGGATGCGATATCCCTTGATATAACCAAGAAATTGCTGTCGTCAGCATAAAGAATTGACCTACAATTATCTGATGGCTTCATGTAGCAAAGAGAGTTTACAAAGACAATAAAAAGCAAAGGGACCAGCACACTTCCCTGAGGAACGCCTCTAGTAAGATGTCGCTCCTCAGAGGAGTGAACTGTACCATTTAAAGTGAGAACAACTCTCTGACGACGATTGCTCAGGTAGCTCTCGACAAACTTCAAGGAGATATCTCTAACGCCATACAGCTCAAGCCTAGATAGTAAGGCCTTATGCCCAATAGAGTCAAAAGCCTTAAGATTAAATCAAATTATTTTATTTGAATACTATTGTCTGGTCTAAAAATAGCAGAATGTATAAAATTCTTCAAATGAATAGGAGATGCAACACAAAAAATATATCTAAAAAATTGCGGTCGAACAACTGTATGGATAACAACCCACAGCGCCCTCTGCCAAAGATATTAGAAACCAGCAATTCACAGTTCAGTATCGGGAAACATTCAGAAATAAATCAATTCACGCCGAGTCAAATAACCTGCACTGAAGATATTTAATAAGATCGAAACTGCTGTATGCAGATTTTGAGTCGGAGTGACTCAATAATTCATTGTTGGATTGTGAATGCAGATTTCGCGTCGTTAAATACATATAACCAGCCCCCTTCGAAAGTTGTTTGGTGATTTTTCTATTATTTAAGAATTTTCCTTGTTCACTGCATTTGATTGAATAAATAGTACTTCAAAACACGCGCCTTCAATTTTCAAAACTACATATAAAAATCATTATCTTTATACAAAAATTTTGATTAATAATTTTAAATTATGTTACCTATCACCACGTTGTAATTGTTGTTCTGATAGGCAGCAGTCACATTTGTAGCTGCTGAATCAACAGATAAACCCCCATATCCGTGTATTACAACTTTTACTTCTGTTTTTTCATCGAATTCCTTGGGTAGTTCTGGATAAAAAGGATCCAATTGCCTTAGTTCATTTCTACCGTTTAAGTTATAGCTTAGTTGGTAATTTATATACTCAGGAGAGCAGGGTTCGTTGAAAACAACGGGACAATCAAAAAAATTAAATTGCCATGAAGTTACTCCTTGGAAATAATTGAAGATGCCTGAAAAATAAGAAATAAATGTTATATAGAAATATTTTCTTTTAAAATCCATTGCAAAATATTAAGCAGAGTTTCTATTATTTATTTACAAGTATTTCCTAGAAGAAATATAGCTATATAGAAACTTCGTTGCATGATAGAATTGGTTAGGTATATACCTGTAACAAAATAAATTCAGATAAAATACATTTGTATTTTGCTTCTTATTCTTTGCTTATATTCTTCTCATAGTAGGCGTGTCCTTTGTTGATATTTTGACGTTTGTGAATATTTTTGTCATCAAATTTAGTGAATGTCATTGCTGCTTTCTTTGTGTAGTCTTATAGAAATAATGGAAATGAAAATGAATTCACCCAAGAATATCATAGAAAATGCAGCCAAAGCTGCGAATAATTTATTGCCGGAGAAATCCAGAGTCGTATACGACAAGGATTATGAAGTATTTAATCAATGGAAGTTGCTTCAGTTGTCCTCGTACAATGAGCGGGCGTTATGATCCATAATGCCCGCTCATAACGCCCTAGGGCATAATGAGTGTATTTATAGCAACCTTATCTAAGGTGAAATCAACAAATAATATACAAGTGAAAAATAAATTAATAAAAAAATATATTGAACAAAAAGTATTGAACATGTTCTGTGAAAGTCACATTTGGATCTTCAAATATTTCATCGTGCTCTAGACAAACGTTTTCTTAGTGTATTCTCCTTGCTTGCATTGTCCCTCCTTTTCACTTTTTTCCTTTGCTTTTTCTTTCCATGAAAGTCAGTTTTTCAGACAGTATTATGTTTTTATTTAAATTTCTATTCGTTTGTCTCTTGCAACTTCTGAAAGAAATGCTTCATCTAAAATAGATAGTTGCATTCAACTCATCATTGTAAGCAATTAAAATAATAACGGCCGAAAGGTAGCATAAAACGGGGCCAAAGACCGCGCTCAAGAGTTGTCCAGACACTAGTGCGACCTTTTATTTTGCCTCCACGCGTTTTAACTATGAAGAAGACACTCCAGTGTCCTCTTCCGTTAAACTACACGAAGCAACGATTGCTTGGGTATGTAACTAAAATGGGGCCCATTTAATCGAAAAAGTGTGTGCTGTGAGAGAATAAAAAATGAAGGACACCCTACTGCGTGGCACTAGGAATGATAAAACCCCTAGGCGCATGTGCATGTCGTCAATATTTTTTGAATATATTATTTAAATTGAATAACAATGAAAGTCGATTTTACGAATGAAATGAATGTATTAATAATTCGATATTACGAATAAAATCCGTGAGAATTTAGCAAAAATATCCTATCCCGGTTCATTTTGCTGCAAATTATGAATCAAAATGATAAGATGGGAAGCAGACACAGACGCAGAATCAGCTGAAGCTATCAACGTCGCTTGGTTACCGTGGCACACAGAGCACTTCGACGCATGTTTTGTAGGACTTCGTACATATCGACCTTGGCGCATGCGCATGTCGTAATGCCTATCTAAAAAACGCTATAATTTTTTATTCTTCGTTGGGAAAAAATTGGGAAAAAAACTTCTCTGATTAAATCATATGTATTTTATCGATATCCGTTGGAATTTTTAAAATCGGACCAGATCCCAACTTTTTGTAGTGAAATTCTCACTACAAGAAGTTCGCCATGGGGTAAAAGCGCTATATTTTTTTATTCTTCGTTGGGAATTCAAATTCCCTAATGAAATCATATGTGTTTTATCGATATCCGTTGGAATTTTTAAAATCGGACCAGGTGACTTTTTGTCGTGAGACTATAACCCCTTTAGCTTCGCCTCGGGGTAAAAACGCTATAATTTTTTATTATTCGTTGGGAAAAATTAGGAACAAAAATTCTCTTATGAAATCATATGTGTTTCATCGATATCCGTTGGAACTTTTAAAATCGGACCAGATCCCAACTTTTTGTAGTGAGACTTATTTAGCTTCGCCTCGGGGTAAAAACGCTATATTTTTTTATTCTTCGTTGGGAAAAATTGGGAATTAAAATTCCCTAATGAAATCATATGTGTTTTATCGATATCCGTTGGAATATTTAAAAATGGGCCAGATACCAACTTTTTGTCGTGAGACTATAACCCCTTTAGCTTCGCCTCGGGGTAAAAAAACCCTTAAGCAGCAGAGCCCCATCGCTAAGGTCGTATTTTTCGCGCGAAATACATCGCGTCGAGAAGCGATTCTAAAGGATTGAATTGAACTTTGAAAAATCACGCTCAAATAGCAAACAAAATTAAAACGTAGAAAATAATTTATTTTATCGAAAAAAAAAAACGCGAAGTGCATCGAGGGTGAAGAAAAAATTTGAAACCAATAAAGGAACGTACCTCAACATCAACTTGATCTACGTGCTAAACTTCAACCCTCTATTTCGAAAAAAAAAATGTGAATTGCATGGCGAAACAGATCGGAGATGCAATTCGAACGGAATAGTCACCACGAACTGCAGCGCGGTGGAGAAAAAGAGTTGAAACCCACAAAGAATCTTAAGTCAATATGAACTCAATATACGTACCGAATTTCAACTCTCTAACTCAAACTGCAGAAGCTGTGAAGTTCGAAAATTTTTCAAAAACCACAAAAAAACATGTAACTTTGTTCAAAAAACAGAAGAGAGCTTTCTACCCCTTTGTTGGCTTATTTGACCACTTTTATACATTTACCATATCGTTAGTTAACTTACATACATACTTACATCTAACTTATCTACTAGAATCTTCAAAACTTCTTCAAAAGTACAGTCTGTTTCGCATTGTTGTTCTCTTATCTTGAACCGAGGTTATAATTAAAATAATATAAAAAGAAAAGTTAGTTTGATCAACAATACAAATGCTGCAGAACACCTATAACTTTTCACACTAGAAATATGTGTACAAATTGATTTTTTTATAGATACAATCATGTTAAATTGTTGAAAAAATTTCATAAAACACTGAAAAAATAGGAAAAAAAAAATGTACTTTGAATAACTTAGGTAATTTCGGAAATATATTTTAGATATTAGAAAATTTGTTATTATAACAAAAAAAAAGTCATAATATTCAATAAATGTGAATATTATTCGAATATGTGTTATAGAAAGATTATGATATTCAATTTTAATGTATACATGAACATAATTACTATTTCCGTCGACCTCTAAATAAAAGCTTACTTTAACGTACACGAAATTGATCATTAATGACCCCTTTTAATGTGCAATTTCTCCTATTTTAATGTATGATTGTCATGGGCAACCAAACACAGAAGTATTCAGCACGGAATAGTTGAATTATTCTGTGTCTGTACTGTTATTCCACAGAGAAAAGGAATTCATAATTCAAATCGAAAAATTTAACTCTATACAAAATAAAGTAGAAACTGCGGAAAAAATTTTATGCAATAATCGTTCCAAAGTAAATAACACTTCAGCTTCCACCAGTTCCACATATTCCTTATCGGATATTGTAGGTAATGTTAACTATTCAGAATGTCACATGTCTAATATTCCATCTATGAATTTCTCAAATTGTTCCATCGGGAGCATAAATATAAATATATCGAAACATAGAAACATAGAAATTTATATTGTGTCAAGTGTATCTATCATGCAAAATAAAAATTTATTTCAATCGAGAATTTATACTCAATTCATGATGAGGTCGACGGAATAATTTTGTAATAAACTCGTTTATTAATGTAGCGATTAATGGTCTCAAACTATTAACGCGCTCGCTCCGCTCACACGTTAAAATATCTCAACCATTAATCGCTGTCATTAATAAACTAGTTTATTAAATAACTATTTGATAAAAAATTTTAAGGTTCCTATCAATAAAATATCTGAAAGTGGTTTGTTTATCTTTCTATTATATATATATATATATATATATATATATATATATATATATATTATATATATATATATATATATATATATATATATATATATATATATATATATATATATATATATATATATAGCAGGGGCGGCTAGTCAAAGGAGGCTAAGGAGGCTAAGCCTCCTCAATAATATTCCGTGTATCACTAATATATATATTATATTGAATAGTCAGCATTCAGCATATTCATATTAATCAAAATCATATTATTTTATGCACCTACCTACCTTTCAACCTACATTATATAATATAATTTATTAATTACGATAGAAGGTATTTACATTTACTGCATTTCATTCATTTCAAGATTTGTGGCAACGCTGCGGAGGCATGGAAAGGTATAGTCTCAACGTTCATTATGCCTGCCACAGAAAAGCAAACAACGGTGCAAATACTCCGAATGAATACTTCATTGCAATATAAAAGCAAAACACATGTAAATGGCAACACGTATAGGAACCCAGTCTCATACAATCTCGACCAATCACAACTATAGAATTTCGCGTAACATCGAGTGAATTCGTTGGAAAGCATTAATTGAATCGAAGTGTGATCGTAGTTACTAATGGCCGAAAACAGCAGCGTGTTTACTTATATTGCTCGCGTATTGTTTTAAAATGAGTTTGGTTACTGAAGTTAATTTCAAAAATTTCAATGGTGACTTAGTGGAATATTTGTTATCCCATAACTTTAGTGTACTAAGTTATGAGGATAAAGTTTTGATAAAAACATTGCGACCTACCACTGAATTAAACAATTTGGTGCAGCTTAACAGACAACAAAACCGCGGTTTTAATACAAGGAATAATGAGAGACATCCTTGCCTAACCGGATCACAGGTAAAAAATAAATTATTTTGTTGGCAGTGTTTACTTTTTACTATAGAAAATGTCTGTTTTGGGCCGCTTAGGATTTGAGGATTTAATTCTATAGTTGAAAGTGAGGAATTTGTCACTGATAAAGTAACTTTAAATACCGCACGCGGATTAATATCTTACTTACAAGATAAGGAATTTATATATTTTTTAAACATCTTTAAATTAATTTTTGAATAAACTGAAATAGTTTTTCAAATCTTACAGCACAAGTTTTCAGATGTAATTTAATCACGAAATCGGCTCAAGTTTCTTTTGGAAAAAATTTCAGAATTTCGTACAGAAGTTTATTTAAAAAAACCATTTTCTGTATTTCAAACTACTGATGATACGACTCAATTTAGCCCAAAACGAAAGAAATTCAGTTACGCAGACATGGAGCTTCACTATAAGCAAATATGAAATTTTGGATACTATTAGGGGTCAAATAGAAATAAGGTTCTCTGATTTGAAAGAACTGCATTTCTTCGACTTACTCAATAAAAATTTGTTTACCGGATTTTCGGCTAATTTTCCAGATAATATATATATATATACATATATATATATATATACATATATATATATATATATATATATATATATATATATATATATATATATATATATATATATATATATATATATATATATATATATATATATATCAATATAAATTTTACTGACCACTTTTATTATATAGTGGGAGTATAGTTTTACTAGGTTAAGGCCACAATTACAGTCAATTTTAATGAAATTTTTACTTCTGAATATCACAAATTGATATCTCATCGAAGCGTAATATTAATTTGTGATATTCAGAGGTAAAAATTTCATTGAAATTGACTGTAATTGTGGCCTTAACCTAGTAAAACTATACTCCTACTATATCAATATATATATATATATATATATATATATATATATATATATATATAATAATAATATAATAATATATTTATTCAAATAATAGTTAGATACAATAAACTCTGTAAACCACAGAGGAACATTTTGCAAAGAAATATATTTCCTGTGCGTGTATCATAACATATCAATACAAATATTAATTATATCTACAGATCAACATTTAGATTCAAATATTCAAAATTCAATTAGGTAGGCAATAGTAATCAGTAAGTAATAGTACAATCCGGTAGGTTTATCACAGCAGAGAATTAGGCAAGTCATAATATATATATATTTATATATATATATATATATATATATATATATATATATATATTTATATATATATATATATATATATATATATATATATATATTATATATATATATATATATATATATATATTATATATATATATTTATATATATATATATATATATATATATATATATATATATATATATTTATATATATATATATATATATATATATATATATATATATATATATATATATAATATATATATATATATACCGGGTGTAAATGAGTGATGGGCCACCCCTATAACTTTTTAATGGATTCTTCGATTTTATTGAAATTTGGGTGGTTTATTTCAGACATAATTTTGAATTTTTTCACATAAAAAATCAATATGGCTGACTATTCACAGAAAACGATATAAAAGTTAAAAATTTAAATGGAACAATCTATATATTTTTACATATTTTAATTCTTAGGCTTCAAATACATATATTCCATCCGTCAAATGTCAATTCTAGCGATGTTTCAATTTTGTTATTCATTTTGGGCTGCGACGTCGTCTAAATCATAGATAATTGTATTAAAATATCGCCCAAAGTAATAATTTTCCAAAAAACTCATTTTCGTGAATTTTGTTAACGATTGAATTCTCTTTCGAACCAAAACTCTGTTTTTTAAATAGAAACATACATGGGTCACCATGTATATCAAGAAACTGCTTCAATTTCCTTCAGAATGATTCACACATCAGTTTTCTCAATTCCTAAATAACGAAGTACCTAATTATTGAAAATCTTATTCTTATTAGTTCCCTTTGCTCCTGAGACCGACGAATATGGAAAAAAAATTTGACAGATGGAATGTATGTATTTCAAGCCTTGAAATATATAAAAATATATAGGGTGTTCCATTTGAATTGCAATAAAATCGAAGAATTCATTGAAAAGTTATAGGGGTGGCCCATCACTCATTTACACTCGGTATATATATATATATATATATATATATATATATATATATATATATATATATATTGTATAGTAAATTCAAAATACCAATGATCAAATCTTTTCATGGAAATTTAAATTACGATGGTTTCAGTTTCAAACGAATTTCGACATTTTTTCACACTATCTAGAATAACGTAATATTTTCTTATCGTTTGAACAAATAGAAACAAAATAAATAAACTCACCTATAAAAATTAAGCTAATTCTTCCACTCATATTAACACTCATTTCGTTGTCATCAAGTAGAACTTTAACTCCATCTGATTGAACATCTCGAAAGATGAGAAGACGAGTTCGAAAAATTCAAACTTCTTCAATCATAACGGAACGCACCAATTAAAAGACGGATATTAGACTCAATTAATCAATCAAAACTGAATATTCCCGTCATTGTACCATTTTCAAGCGGACAAATCACTCCGCCTGGATTAAATGAACGTCCAAAATTCAATTTGGATCATTACAATTCGCTAGATATCAATAGAAAGTTATGTAAGGTAACTTTTAAATAAGTATTCAAAGGACGAACTCAAACATTTGTCCACTAAATAACCGACGTTGTTGAGAAATAAAGTTTGTTATATAAGGGGGTCGATAAATGGGCAATGAAAAATGGGGGCCAAAATTAGGAAATTAATGTTATCTTTATACATATAGATATATAGGTAGATGCGAATTATTTAAATTATTATTGGCGCATAAGAAAGAAGGCCATCTTCATGTGGCCATGAATGTTTATCGCAGAAATTGAACGATTAAGTATAATTTCCATTTATAATATGAAAATACGTATGTTACAATGTACAGGACGTTGTGAGCTACTCAAATTGAATGTGATAATGAATTCAAGCATATTTAATATAATTATGAAGTTTAAACATTAAAATAAAAAACACTTGGCTTAAGTTTCACTGTATAAAAAAATATTTAGATACTGTATTCAGCAGTAAATGATAGCCGACATGTTTCAAGTTATCAAGTCATTATCAAGACTGACTGATAATGAGTTCATAACTCGAAACATGTCGACTATCCTTCACTGCTAAATACAATATCTTATTATTTTTTATATAGTGAATTTAGGCCAAATGTGTTTTATTTTAAAGTTTAAACTTTATTCTTTATGTGATGTGCGAGAATTCAATCTCAGTTATATATAATTATATATATTTCTTTCTCTCTCTTTCTCTATCTCTCTCTCTCTCTATATATATATATATATATATATATATATATATATATATATATATATATATATATATATATATATATATATAATATATAAATATATATATATATATATATATATATATATATATATATATATATATATATATATATATATATATATATATATATATATATATATATATATATATATATATATATATATATATATATATATATATATATATATATATATATATATATATATATATATATATATATATATATATATATATATATATATATATATATATATATATATATATATATATATAGTGGCGGCTCGTGAGGTTTTGGTTAAAGGAGGCTACAAGAGGTGTTAAAAAGAACACCATAGGCGAAAATTTTAAGGATTTCAAGGTCAACCGCCTTATTATTTAAAGAAAAACAAAGTAAAACAAGCACCCTAAGCTATTAATTTGTTTTCACTTTCGAGTGTCTACCTTAAGACCTACAACTCCTCTTTACAATATTCACAAAAACTCTTCTCAGCCAATTAATCAATTCATCTATTCATCAATTTTTTTTTTCTTTCACAAAATAGGTACCTACCTACCTACTTAACGAATTTGTTAACAGCTGGTGAGAGCAAATAAAAAGTTATTATATATTTTTGAAGATTAGTGGGATTCTGCTATCTTTAACGTTAGCAAAATGATCTATAATATCCTCATAAATTTTTTGTCTTTCGCCAAAAGTTTTACCAATTCCTTTTCAATAGACAACAAACTAATATTTTTCAAACGATCCTGGCTCATTGAATTTCGTAAATAAGTTTTAATTCTCTTAAGAGTGGAAAACGAGCGCTCTACGGAAGCCGATGTCACCGGGATAGAAACAATTAGACATAAGAGTTTATAAACTTGGGGTGAATCTTGATTCAAATCATTATCAAAAAGGTATTTAATAGTCCTCACATGATTTTCATTTTGCCCCAAAATTTCATTGTCATTATAAACAACACACAGTTCACTTTTTATGGCCACCTTATCAAAAAAAGTGTATTTTTGACATAAATTTTCCAAAAGGTTATCTGGAAAATTAGCCGAAAATCTGGTAAACAAATTTTTATTGAGTAAGTCGAATAAATGCAGTTCTTTCAAATCAGAGAACCTTATTTCTGTTTGACCCCTAATAGTATCCAAAATTTCATAAAATATTTGCTTATAGTGAAGCTCCATATCTGCGTAACTGAATTCCTTTCGTTTTGGGCTAAATTGAGTCGTATCATCAGTTTGAAATACAGAAAATAGTTTTTTAAAATAAACTTCTGCACGAAATTCTGAAATTTTTTCCAAAAGAAACTTGAGCCGATTTCGTGAGTAAATTACATCTGAAAACTTGTGCTGTAAGATTTGAAAAACTATTTCTGTTTGTTCAAAAATTAATTTAAAGATGTTTAAAAAATAAGATATTAATCCGCGTGCGGTATTTAAAGTTACTTTATCGGTGAAAAATTCCTCACTTTCAACTATAGAATTAAATCCTCAAATCCTAAGCGGCCCCAAACAGAGACATTTTCCCTAGTAAAAAGTAAACACTGCCAACAGTGATCCGGTTAGGCAAGGATGTCTCTCATAATTTCTTGTATTAAAACCGCGGTTTTATTGTCTGTTACGCTGCACCAAATTGTTTAATTCAGGGGTAGGTCGCAATGTTTTTATCAAAACTTTATCCTCATAACTTAGTGCACTAAAGTTATGGGAAAACAAATATTCCACTAAGGCACCATTGAAATTTTTGAAATTAACTTCAGTAACCAAACTCATTTTAAAACAATACTTGAGCAATATAAGTAAACAAGCTGTTTTCTGCCATTAGTCAGTACGATCAAACTACGATTAAATTAATGCTTTCCAACGAATTCACTCGATTTTACCCGAAATTCTATAGTTGTGATTGGTCGACATTGTATGAGACTCAGGCTCCATCGGTGTTGCCATTTACATGTGTTTTGCTTTTCTATTGCAATGAAGTATTCATTGGCAGTATTCACACCGTTGTTTGCTTTTCTGTGGCAGGCATAATGAACGTTGAGAATATACCTTTTCAAGCCTCCGCAGCGTTGCTTCAAATCTTGAAATGAATGAAATGCAGTAAATGTAAATACCATTATATAATGTAGGTTGAAAGGAAGGTAGGTGCATAAAATAATATGATTTTGATTAATATGAATATGCTGAATGCTGACTATTTAATATAATATATTAGTGATACACGGAATATTATTGAGGATATATATATATATATATATATATATATATATATATATATATATATATATATATATATAAGGTTTAACATATAATAAAACAATAAGTTGCACAACGCGTTTCGGTGACACTACAGCTTCTTCAGGTGCGAATTTCAAACTAAAACTAAAATATCTAATGCAATGTTTGCAGGGGACAATTATAAATTCAAGAAATCCATTCTGGGATTCTAAGAACAAACTACCTTCATTCATTGAAAATGTTAAGAAGGGGGGAGATGTTCACATCCAATTGGTTGTTAAGTAACTTCTGAACAAAAGGTTCAAAATTAAAACTTTAGAAATTAATAGGCATAAAAATTCACAGAAGTTACTTAGCAACCAATTGGATGTGAACAGCTCCCCCCTCTTAACATTTTCAATGAATGAAGGTAGTTTGTTCTTAGAATCCCAGAATGGATTTCTCAAATTTATAATTGTACTTTGCATACCTTGTATTAATATCCAATTATTAAAATTATAATTGAACAGAAATATTAAACAAAGGTTGCAATATTCATTTGTCCCTGGACTTTTTTTCAAGAAAATGTGAAAAAGTGACTTATTTACTTTCAAGAATATGTTCACGTTATGTGATTTTCAAATGCTCAAACTGCACATCCAGTTATTCCACGAAACATCTTGAAATTTCAAAATTGATATCTAGATCTACAAAGGGGAGCCAGATACAAAAAGTAATAAAATAAATCGGTGTCCCCCTCATATTGAAAATAACCTGTTTTTGGAATTTTGTCTTTTGCGATTATTTTCAGCCCTCTCTCTCTCTCTCCAATGGCGCTACAGCCCAAATTGAGCCTTGGCCTCCTTTATCTTCCGCCTCCAACACTGTCGATCAATTGCTGCTCTCCTTCAAGTTCCGACGCCTAGCAATTTTTGCGCGACTTCTGCCACTCCTTCTTCCCATCTTTTACGTGGTCTCCCTTTTGGCCTTTTGCCCTGCATCCTACTGCTGAGAGTTCTTTTTGGTAGTCTGTTATCTGGCATTCTCACTACGTGGCCCGCCCATCGTAATCTCTGTAGCCTAACGAAATCTGAGATAGGAGCCTCCTTGAAAAGTTGGTAGATTTCATTATTATATCTTCTTCTCCATATCTCGTTTTCCCTTATTGGCCCGAAGATTTGTCTTAATATTCTTCTTTCGAACACCTCCAGTTTATTCTTTGAGTTCTCTGTCATGACCCATGTCTCGCATCCATAGCACAATATCGGTCTGATGATGGTTTTATGTATTCTGGTTTTAGATTTTCTGTGTATAGTTTTGGAGCGGAATATATGAGACAGAGCGAAGTAGGCTTTATTTGCCAATATTGTTCGGTTTTGTATCTCCGATTCTTCTGAGCCTTCGGTGTTGAGTTCAACCCCTAAGTATCTGAAGCTCTGCACCGCCTCCAAGTTGTCGTCCAATCTAGGATGGTTTTCGTTTCCTCTCGTTCTTGACTGGGTTAGTACTTTTGTCTTTTGTACATTTATCTCTAGTCCGATATTTCTTGCCTCTCTTTTTAGTTGTATGTATGTTTCTGCCGCTTCTTCCGCTCTGCGGGACATGATATTAATGTCATCTGCATTTTCTGCCCTACAAATTTCAAAAATTACCTATTTTTTGTATTTTAAAAAACCTCATATTGAACGAACTCGCCAGGAGAAAAGTTTTATCTGGAACACCGCCCCGGATTCATCTCTCAATATGACACATCTGACAGATCTGAACTTCAAATAACCAAACAATTATAAATAATTCAAATTTATTCTCGAGGCGTTACTGATTGTATATCAGACTTGTTAAATGAATAAATTGATTCAAAAAAAATTTGAATATATTTTTTATTGTATAGACACAAGTGTAGGAATAACAATAGATCGATCAAATCATAAGGTAAGAGAAATCAAATGTAACAAAAATATTTAAATGAATTATTGAGTAGAGAAATTAATATGACAGAAAGAAACAACCTTCACAGCAGCTGAGTGTTAAACAGATGATCATTTGAATATAATTTAATAGATTATTCATAAACATGATGGGTCTAATCGATGTGTCAATGGCTTGTATGTCAAGTGCAGAATCATTATTCTTATTGCTTCTGGGAAAGATGTGGAAATAGATATTAATCTATATGGTATCAATTAAACACTTCATGTGTTTAATTGATGAAATGTCATTCGTCTGATAAACGAAATATTGATTAAAAGGGTAATAAAAATTTAATCTTTCGTAAGAATTAACACAAAGCTTTCATAATCCAATAAATATTTCATTCACCTTGAACTTAAGGTGCAAACTATTGAAAATAAATAATGGCTGATGGCTGATGAGTAGAATATAATTTAATAGGTGTTTTATGGATACTCTCTAACGTAAAACACAAGATTTCAATAATTCAACCATCAAAATAACCTACCTAAATGTAGGTACTTTATTTTTCACTTGTATATTATTTGTTGATTTCATCCTAGATACGGTTGCTATAAATACACTCATAATGCCCTAGGGCGTTATGAGCGGGCATTATAGATTTTAACGCCCGCTAATTGTACGAGGAGAAATGAAGCAACTTCCATTCATTGAATACTTCATAATCCTTGTCGTAAACGACTCCGGATATCTCCGGCAATGAATTAGGGGGCGTTCAAGTATTACGTAACGCAATTTGGGGGGAGGGGGGTCTTGTAGAACGTTACGATGCGTTACAGGGGCAGGAGGGGGGTTCGAACAACGCGCTATGTAACATTGATTTTTATTGAAATAAAAAACTAGAGAATTTGAATCTCCGAAGTTGTTAACTCTTTTCGTTTATTTTTTACGGGGAATCCCTCGATTGTATTGTAAGTCAGTTTTATTTTGTTGTCCCAAGTTGGCAACTCTATCCGTTTATGTTTTATGGGGAATACCTCGACTGTATTATTCGTCATTTATATTTTGCTTCCGTTGCCAGTTTTCATTAAGTGTTTTAAACACGTAATACACAGGAGCGAAAGTACGAAACTATCTACCTACATACATACGAAATACGAACATATATATATATATATATATATATATATATATATATATATATATATATATATATATGTTTATATATATATATATATTTATATATATATATATATATATATATATATATATATATATATATATATATATATATATATATATATATATATATATATATATATATATATATATATATATATATATGTTTATACAAGGGCGGACCCAGGATTGAGTTTCGGGGGGGGGGCTAAAATCAAAATTTACCTTCCTTAAATTAAATAGAAACGCACATCCCGTATCCGGTAAATCACAATAGATCTTATGGTTGACTGATAGTGACCAGTGGGCTCATTTCATAGTAGTAGATGAGCTCATTTTACAATTATTATCTTAGTAATCTCAATTCTTTTGAATTATTCTTTTAAATCTCAGGGAGTGGGGGCTGCAGCCCCATAGCTCCCCCCTGGGTGCGCCACTGTGTTTATATATATATATATCTATACATATATATATATATATATATATATATATATATATATTATATATAGATATATATATATATATATATATATATATATATATATATATATATATATATCAGGGGCGGCTAGTTAAAGGAGGCTAAGGAGGCTAAGCCTCCTCAATAATATTCCGTGAATCACTAATATATTATATTGAATAGTCAGCATTCAGCATATTCATATTAATCAAAATCATATTATTTTATGCACCTACCTTCCTTTCAACCTACATTATATAATATAATTTATTAATTAAGATAGAAGGTATTTACATTTACTGCATTTCATTCATTTCAAGTTTTGTGTCAACGCTGCGGAGGCTTAGAAAGGTATATTCTCAACGTTCATTATGCCTGCCACAGAAAAGCAAACAACGGTGCAAATACTCCGAATGAATACTTCATTGCAATAGAAAAGGAAAACACATGTAAATGGCAACACCGATAGGAACCCAGTCTCATACAATGTCGACCAATCACAACTATAGAATTTCGCGTGACATCGAGTGAATTCGTTGGAAAGCATTAATTGAATCGTAGTGTGATCGTAGTTACTAATGACAGCGTGTATACTTATATTGCTCGCGTATTTTTTTAAAATGAGTTTGGTTACTGAAGTTAATTTCAAAAATTTCAATGGTGACTTAGTGGAATATTTGTTATCCCATAACTTTAGTGCACTAACTTATGAGGATAAAGTTTTGATAAAAACATTGCGACGTACCCCTGAATTAAACAATTTGGTGCAGCGTAACAGACAACAAAACCGCGGTTTTAATACAAGGAATTATGAGAGACATCCTTGCCTAACCGGATCACAGGTAAAAAATAAATTATTTTGTTGGCAGTGTTTACTTTTTACTAGTGAAAATGTCTCTGTTTGGGGCCGCTTAGGATTTGAGGATTTAATTCTATACCTAGTTGAAAGTAACTTTAAATACAGCACGCGGATTAATATCTTATTTACAAGATAAGGAATTTATATATTTTTTAAACATCTTTAAATTAATTTTTGAACAAACAGAAATAGTTTTTCAAATCTTACAGCACACGTTTTCAGATGTAATTTACTCACGAAATCGGCTCAAGTTTCTTTTTGAAAAAAATTCAGAATTTCGTGCGGAAGTTTATTTTAAAAAACTATTTTCTGTATTTCAAACTACTGATGATACGACTCAATTTAGCCCAAAACGAAAGAAATTCACGAAGATATGGAGCTTCACTATAATCAAATATTTTATGAAATTTTGGATACTATTAGGGGTCAAATAGAAATAAGGTTCTCTGATTTGAATGAATAAAAATTTTTTAACCGGATTTTCGGCTAATTTTCCAGATAACCTTTTGGAAAATTTATGTCAAAAATACACTTTTTTTGTGTGTTGTTTATAATGACAATGAAATTTTGGGGCAAAATGAAAATCATGTGAGGACTATTAAATACCTTTTTGATAATGATTTGAATCAAGATTTACCCCAAGTTTATAAACTCTTATGTCTAATTGTTTCTATCCCGGTGACATCGGCTTCCGTAGAGCGTTCGTTTTCCACTCTTAAGAGAATTAAAACTTATTTACGAAATTCAATGAGCCAGGATCGTTTGAAAAATATTAGTTTGTTGTCTATTGAAAAGGAATTGGTAAAACTTTTGGCGAAAGACAAAAAATTTTATGAGGATATTATAGATCAATTTGCTAACGTTAAAAATCGCAGAATCCCGCTAATCTTCAAAAATATATAATAACTTTTTATTTCCTCTCACCAGCTGTTAACAAATTCGTTGAGTAGGTAGGTAGGTACCTATTTTGTGAATGAAAAAAATTTGATGAATAGATGAATTGATTAATTGGCTGAGAAGAGTTTTTGTGAATATTGTAAATAGGAGTTGTAGGTCTCAAGCTAGACACTCGAAAGTGAAAACAAATTAATAGCTTAGGGTGCTTGTTTTACTTTGATTTCCTTTAAATTATAAGGCGGTTGACCTTGAAATCCAAAAAATTTTCGCCTATGGTGTATTTTTTAACACCTCTTGTAGCCTCCTCAAACCAAAACCTCACGAGCCACCACTGATATATATATATATATATATATATATATATATATATATATATATATATATATATATATATATATATATATATTATATACATATGTAGAGAAGAGAGACTTTTGAAATTGGGTTTTTGATGCCAAGCATCTGAAATGTCATGAAACGAAAACAATATTGGGCCTAGGTCCTACTTTGCTAATCGCACCCATTTCAATAAGCAGGTTTTCAAAGTGAAAACCTGCTAATAAGCGAAAATTGAATAATGCATGAGAAAAATAATGGTGGATGAAGTTAGGTAAAAATGTATGCAACGACAGGGCTAAGTCAGGAAAACGGCATAATTAAATGTAAGATTAGTAGTAAAAGTTTATTAGGACAAATTTGAGCCCTTTTCAACATATCACATTATAATGATTGTTTATTAAATAAAAATCTCTTGTTTTGTTTATTATTAACGAAAACACGATTAAAACAATAAAAACGGTATTTTAGCAACTTTCCGGTACTTTGCGCAACATATTTGTGGCTTTTAGGTAAAAATGGTCACTTGGGTGTTACGTAACGTTCATGAAAATGTTACGGAGCGTTACATAGGGGGGAGGGAGGGTCAAAAATCTTCAAAAATTGCGTTACGTAATACTTGAACGGTCCCTTATTCGCAGCTTTGGCTGCATTTTCTATGATATTCTTGGGTAAATTCATTTTCATTTCCAATATTTCCATAACACTACACGAAGAAAGCAGCAACGAAATTCACTAAATATGATTATGAAAATATTCACAAACGTCAAAATATCAACAAATGACATGCCTACTATGAGAAGGAAAATGGAAAGTATAGGAGCAATAAACCGATTTTTAAATCGATTTTTCATTATAATGAAATAATTTTTTCGTAAAAAATAAAATCTTGTATGCACGTCGTGCGTTACTAGATCCTAACCCCCATCGGGAGTTAGGATCTATATAACGCACTTGGTATATAAATAACTAATATATTATGAAAATCTGTATCATTATGAAACGGATTATGGGCCTATAAGTACATTATGATAGTACCGGTGTAGAAATAGCTATTTATGATATTAGTGTTAAAAGTGATAGTTCATTTCGTCTCCGCGAACAAAATGAAGTCACTTTTAACACAAATGGCAAACACTATTTTTTGTACACCTTTCCTATTCTGGTAACAAAATAAAATTTGAAATCGCATATACTTTTGGCATCTCTTGACAACTAATCATTTTTGTTTTTTTAACAAGCATCGCGTATGTTGTGGGAACCATCGTAATTAATAAGTGAGAAAAAGAGTTCCTTAATATTTTTAAAAATCTCATTCGATAAAAATACTTATCTAAATAAAAGTGATGATTTGTTATCAATGAATATTGAAGTGGCTGCAAAATGACAGACTAGAAATGCTGAACGCAGTGAGGCCGGCAATTTTAGACGAGTCACAAAAAGTGCTTTTCTCCGAATAAAAGATAATATTTTTAAAAAGGATAGAGTGCCCTGTAAACGATCAAACTTGTTTGTCAAATTTAAGGTGTTTGTCAAATTATTTGATTGTCTATGGCTTTGTTTGATGCGTTTGTCAAACAATTCACGTGTTTGAAGTGTTTGATGAAAAATTGGATTGACGGCATTTTTGACAACTAAATTCAAAACCGTACTGCTCATTTTTCATGGAACGCGTCACGTCACGTCAACGAGAAAACCGTAACTAAGGAAGAATTTGTCAAATTTGTTTGATCTTTGGTTTGATCGTTTATGCCATTGCTTGAAGAACAAGTGAAGTTTGTCAAACAAGTTTGTCAAACAAATTTGATCGTTTACAGGGCTCTTTAGATGTAAAAAAACGTAAAACTAGATTGCTTTGCTTACTGGTTTTGTAGATGTCAAGGCAACACAAATTTGACAATTCAACAAAATAATTGTCAGAAACATTTGAAGTCACTTATCAACGCATTATAGGACTGTGCGCTTTTGGTAAGTACCCGAATATTAAGAAATGACTTGTATTAAAATATATAAAAATTTTTCTTACAGATTACATTATGTCGGATTGGGAACCCAACTGTACGCCGCCCGACGATCTTGATATTACCGTGGGAGTACAAAAAAGTGTACTTTTTTGTACGCTCACGGCCGGACGAAAAAGTAAAAACAAAAGGACGTCTGTGAAATCAAACTTCAACATTAAGAACTGAGGTTAAAAAAGTCGTCATTTTTTGACGTTTGCGGAAAAACTAATTTTCTCGCCTGGTGTACATTGAAGAACATAAAAGGAAACTTTATTGAAACTGTCTTTAAAAATGTTCGTTTATAAGGATTTTTCTTTTAACAATACGTGTTATAGTTATTAACGTAGCAAGGCCGATATGTAGCAAATAACGGATGAGGTTGGATATTGTTATTATTATTATAAATATCCGAATCCGTTATTTGCGTATCGGCCGTGTGTCGTTAAAAATTTTTCGTAATCCCGTTGAAAGATTATATTTTGATTCCGAAGAAAGAAAAAAACCCCGTACCTCGCAATTCTAAAGAGAAATCCCAACGTCGTGCACTCTGTTGTCATGGAACAGTTTGACAGTTTTATAAACAACGTCACTTTTTTGTGTTCTCAAGTTCGCTTTAACGACGACCATGGATGAAATTGATGAAATTGAGGAACAAAATCAAATTCCTTTAGAAATATTGGGAGATTCATGTGCAGTGCAGCGAGTGTTGATTAACTGCCTAAAATAACTCAAGAGCGATATCAAAAAGAATATGAAAATTTTGAAATGTGGTGTAAAAGCAAGAATGTAAAGGTGGTTAATGAAGATGTATTATTAGCCTATGCGAAATGAAAATCAGAGGTTTATTCTCCCAACTCGCTGTGGACCAAGATTTCAATGTTGTTTTTGTAAACAGAATGATTTTTTGAAATAAATATTTGAACAAGTGATTTATTAACGGCCGCCGGCCGTTATAAAATTATAACGACCAGCGGCCGTTAACGCTGACTTTTCAATTGTCATCTGAATACCGTTAAATCAAAATAACAGTATGGGATTACGAAAAAAATATTTTCAACACGAGTGTTAAAAATATGTTCACCCCCATACTTCATAAACGTACATTTTTAAAACTCAAAGAAGGCATCAAAAACGTCACTTTTAATGGCTGGTGTACAAAAAATATCATCATTATTTAAACTCAACTAGCCTCTTTGAAATAAAACCGCAAGAAACTCTAGATTCTAGATCGGGTTCATTTAGTATGTGAAATGACTACCAAATACATCGACCATTGAAGAATTCACTTCCTGAAGATTTACTTATATTCCCAATAATTCAGAACAGCAATGTGAAATTCATGTCTTCAAATTATTATGCGGATCACTTTCTTCAGTTAACAGTATATACCTACCTACCGTCAACCTGTATCTGAATCAATACTGAACGAAAAAGTAAAACATTGCGATCTCTTCGCTTAATCAAGCAACTCAAAGTGACCGCTGACCGTTTAGATTTTGATCAAAGAACAGTTTTGGAATATTTAAATTATTTTTAGACGTTTAAACTGATGATCTATCGGTGTCATCTCCATAGCTTTCTATTCTTTTAAGAATCGTATGGAACGTGAAAATTATATTTTTACTGAATTCAGATAAGAATAGTGAGTGCTGTAGAAAGATGAAGCCTGAGTTTGTTACAGTTATATTATTCTTAGGTAAGTTTAATTAAATGTTATTTTATTGATTTGATAAAAAAATTTGGTTATTAATTATCGAACTAGTGAAGTCAAGTAATTATTTGAATATGGTGAAAAAACTCTATCGCAGTGAGCTGCATTAGAAGAGCAGGTTTTCATAACGTATCCAGTTTTAAAAATATATTCATTGAAATATGGTTTTTTTTCAAAATTCAAAAAAAATGCACTCTCTAATGTGTAAACGATATTTATTTCCTCCTCGGGGGATCAACCCCCAACCAATTCGTACCAAAACAAATCACATCCAAGGTATCATAAGAAACTACGCACTTAAAACCTTTCAACCCTATTTCTATAAAATTGCGCCCTTCATCGTGCAAACAAGTATTTTTTCCGCCTCCGGGGGGTCAACCCTCCAACCAATTCATTTAGAAATAAATAGCATCCAAGATATCGTACGAAACTACCTACCTACAAAGTTTCAACCCTATGGTCCCAAAATTGCGCCCTTTATCATGTAAACAGGATTTATTTCTTCCCCCAGGGGGTCAATCAATTCTAACCAAAACCAATCCCATCCAAGATATCATACGAAACTGCATATTTACAATTAACCCTATTGCTTCAAAATTGCACCCGTTATCGTGTAACCAACGCTAAAATACATAAGCACATACATACGACTATACCGTGAGAATCATTTCAAGGTACACATAGGAGAATCCAATGAAAAATGTATGCTCCATTTCAAGGTATACATAGGGAAAACAACAATACAGATTACTTGTCGTTATTATTGATACGTCCCAGTTGTCATAATTGCTTCGGCTTTCAAGAAAGTAGTTAATCTTATCAACTATGTGAGAGTAAGTCATGGCACGTAGGAGTTAGCTTAACAGCAATGAAAGGAAAATAAGGACTGAAACGAAGAAAAACACTTTTATTTATCAAAGATATCAGCAAAATTCAAAAACATTTTCTGTTTGCAAACATCTCATCCGAGATTCGGAGTTAGAGCACCATACAAAATCAATGAAAATAAGACAATAGATGTGGTAACTAGTGTAGTTGAGAACATCAGTAAAAATTCAGGAGCAGTAGCTCTTAACAAAAAACATTCGAAATAAAGAAGGGTCACCTGCTTTTAATTCTTGGTAATTTTGGTACTTGTATAATCTACATTTTTCTTTGCGTAGAATTCGCATCACCGAACTTTGTGAAATGGAATGGGCTACTGATCTTGAATTCATACTGCTGTTCTCGACAACACTATTTATTACATCTCTTCTCTTATTTTCATTGATTTTGTATGGTGCTCTAACTCCGGATCTCTGATGGGATGTTTGCAAACAGCCTGTGTTCTTAAATTTTGCTGTTATCTTTGATATTGTTCTTATGGACGGAACCGGTCTCTCAGGATATTCAACACTAAAATGATCTCTCATTTGCCTTAAACTAAAGCCATTGCAGTACCAATCGTAAGGGCGAATCTTTTCTTGTAGTGTGTAAATGTACATTTTCAAACTTAATACGATAAGAAATGAAAGTTATCAACAATCACGTCTGGAGTACTTCAAGTTGTCAAGTTTAAAAATCATCATATTACCATAGCAACAACTTGATATGCTATATTTCCTATGTATTACCTTCAAATGGCGCAAACATTTATCATTGGATCTAATGGCAATGGTTTTTCTATGTATACCTTGAAATAATTCTCACTGTATATATATATATATATATATATATATATATATATATATATATATATATATATATATAATCTTTTTATAATTATTAGCAATAACAGTCTGGTTGAATCTTAAAAAACTCTATTTTCTTTTTAATGTTAATTTACTCTTTCTGAGATCTCTCGGGATGGAATTAATCGCCTCCGTGGCAAAGTTTGACCAAATCTCCCATACCGGAGAGTTCAAACAATTAAACCACAAATAAGTGATTTTCTTTCATAACAGAGGATTTTATTATAAAATTCATTAAAAACGGCTACATACATATATACTAACTAGACAGATAATTTTTGCTTTACTTGTTTAATATTTTCCCAAAACAAATTTTCTTTTTTAATATTAATTTACTCTTTCTGAGATCTCTCGGATGGAATTAATCGCCTCCGTGGCAAAGTTTGACCAAATCTCCCATACCGGAGAGTTCAAACAATAAACCACAAATAAGTGATTTTCTTCCATAACAGAGGATTTTATTTATTAAACTATTTTCATCTCCAAATTTTCAATCCAATACTTAGCTACGCCGTTCTGATGAGGACCAAAGAGTCCGAAACACGTGTCAACGGCTGCTTCCATATAAGCGTACTATTCCGATAATTCTACTCCACTTCTTTAATGTTTTCCCATAACTAATTTCTTTGTTGTTAGATAAATAGTACCCTATTATTATTATTTTCAAACATTACGTAGGTAAAGGTTTCTTTAGTTTCCCTTACGATCTAATGATAAGAATTTTGAATATTAATATTAGACTGAATAGCATATACAAAGCAGCCCTGTTTTATTCAATTTTTTCAAATCAATAAATGTCAAAGAAATTTCAATTGCGAATGTCATGGTGAGGCGTCAACTTTTTGATAAAATCGAGTTTCTTAAGATTCAACCAGCCTGTTATTGCTAATAATTATCAAAAGATTAAAAATAGATCACAGGCAACAACAATTCGAATAAATATATATATATATATATATATATATATATATATATATATATATATATATATATATATATATATATATATATATACATCAGACATTAAGAAATCCTCAAAGATCTTGGTTCAGGAGATATAAAACGGATTTAAAAACCACTCTCGCACATCTCTTTCGATACAATGCAATAGTCTATTATTTTCAGGAAAAAAATAGCTAAAAAATTAATAGATCATTTGAGAAATATACGTTGAAAACAAGCAATTCTTACTGCACTGAATTCAGTATCACAAATTGTTGTTATAGCTGTTTCGGTCGATAAAACGAAATGAAATTATTTTAAGTTTAACTGTCTCTACTAGGCATGATTCCTCTATTGCATTTATAATGTTTGGTTATCATTGTACGAATAGCTATATTTTTAAAAATTATAATCAATTTTCCTCTTCAAAATCATATGAAGTATCATATTAAAACTAACGAACACTGGCTCGCAATTGACAACATCACCGCTTTCCTTAACTTCTACTGAATAACACATCACAATTCATTATTTATTAATTAAACAGCACCAATAATTATATACGAATACATCCCACGCGCACTCCTAGTAACGCTGTCATGCCAGCCGTATATATTTACTAATAGTAGGGGAGCCCAAGCGGGGATTTTTGGATTCACTCAAGAGCGGAAGAATAACTTATTGGGGGAAACCTTGCGACCTGTTAAGTATCCCCACCATACATGAACCCTTAATATGGGGGCGTTCGTCTAGGGCAGCCGATCAGATTAGTACAAAAAAATCGATCGTTCGAAAAACTCGAGCGAGTCAGATTAAGGCAAGGTGAGTTAATTACATGCAAAAGAGTATGCATTTCACTAATCTGACGATTTTCTCGTGGCGTAAGGAAATAGTAGACTAAAAAAGTTGCAAAAAGAAAACGTCACCTTGACATTCTCGAGCACAGTTCAATTTTAATATTTATTTTAAAGGAAATGTTAAGATTTTTTCTCTATTTTTGAATATCGGCGATGAGTTTTGGTCTCCTACGGTCACCCTCACCATGCAAACCGGCAGGTTAACTTACCTTCGTTATCAGAGACGATGTCGGGTGTACAAACTATTAATATCTGACGCGCTCGAGTATCTCTATATAACGATTTTTTTTACACTTTTGAGGATCTGCACACATTCACCAACACCTAGAACACCCCCCCCCCCCCAGTGAAATGGCATACATCATATAACCTTTATTTCGTTGTAGCATATAATCTTCACAATCCAACAGGTACCCACGACGAACGAGTAAATCCATATTTAGCATCTCGGGCTCCCCTATTATAAAAGATAACAAATTTAAAAAGATATGCAAGATGTTTCGCTCAATTGAATATCGTTTACAATACTCACTGGTTTCAATTCTACTAAAAAACTTTCAGGCACTTCTCTCTTTGGACCACAAATTATATACACGCAATACACACTTCCAAACCAGCCAATAAAGGAAGCACTGTATCTCCACAACACCTCAATATCAAATCTCACACTCAAAGACTGCAGCTTCCGACCTTACAATAATCCAAGTATGTGCCCGGATCAGGACATTAGGTATATTCTTTATACGTCAGATGGCAGCAGACAAGTTTTTGATTACGAGCAACATGACTGGTTGAGGCAAAGCCATTGGGATCCAAATAAGGAGGATATATTTCTTTTTCACGGTTATGCAGGAGGAGACGATAAACTACCAATGGTAGTACTCAAAGATGGTAAGTATAAATATACCTATATATATATATATATATATATATATATATATATAATATATATATATCTATATATATATATATATATATATATATATATATATATATATATATATATATATATATATATATATATATATATATATATATATATATATATATATATAATTATATCAGGGGCGGCTAGTCAAAGGAGGCTAAGGAGGCTAAGCCTCCTCAATAATATTCCGTGAATCACTAATATATTATATTGAATAGTCAGCATTCAGCATATTCATATTAATCAAAATCATATTATTTTATGCACCTACCTTCCATTCAACCTACATTATATAATATAATTTATTAATTAAGATAGAAGGTATTTACATTTACTGCATTTCATTCATTTCAAGATTTGTGGCAACGCTGCGGAGGCTTAGGAAGGTATATTCTCAACGTTCATTATGCCTGCCACAGAAAAGCAAACAACAGTGCGAATACTCCGAATGAATACTTCATTGCAATAGAAAAGCAAAACACATGTAAATGGCAACACGGATAGGAACCTAGTCTCATACAATGTCGACCAATCACAACTATAGAATTTCGCGTGACATCGAGTGAATTCGTTGGAAAACATTAATTGAATCGTAGTGTGATCGTAGTTACTAATGGCAGCGTGTTTACTTATATTGCTCGCGTATTGTTTTGAAATGAGTTTGGTTACTGAAGTTAATTTCAAAACTTTTAATGGTGACTTAGTGGAATATTTGTTATTCCATAGCTTTAGTGCACTAAGTTATGATGATAAAGTTTTGATAAAAACATTGCAACCTACCCCTGAATTAAACAATTTGGTGCAGCGTAACAGACAACAAAACCGCGGTTTTAATATAAGGAATTATGAGAGACATCCTTGCCTAACCGGATCACAGGTAAAAAATAAATTATTTTGTTGGCAGTTTTTTACTTTTTACTAGTGAAAATGTCTCTGTTTGGGGCCGCTTAGGATTTGAGGATTTAATTCTATACCTAGTTGAAAGTGAGGAATTCTTCACCGATGAAGTAACTTTAAATACACCACGCGGATTAATATCTTACTTACAAGATAAGGAATTTATATATTTTTTAAACATCTTTAAATTATTTTCTGTATTTCAAACTACTGATGATACGACTCAATTTAGCCCAAAACGAAAGAATTTCAGTTACGCAGATATGGAGCTTCACTATAAGCAAATATTTTATGTAATTTTGGATACTATTAGGGGTCAAATAGAAATAAGGTTCTCTGATTTGAAAGAACTGCATTTCTTCGACTTACTCAATAAAAATTTGTTAACCGGATTTTCGGCTAATTTTCCAGATAACCTTTTGGAAAATTGATGTCAAAAATACACTTTTTTTGATAAGGTGGCCATAAAAAGAGAACTGTGTGTTGTTTATAATGACAATAAAATTTTGGGGCAAAATGAAAATCATATGAGGACTATTAAATACCTTTTTGATAATGATTTGAATCAAGATTTACCCCAAGTTTATAAACTCTTATGTCTGATTGTTTCTATCCCGGTGACATAGGCTTCCGTAGAGCGCTCGTTTTCCACTCTTAAGAGAATTAAAACTTATTTACGAAATTCAATGAGCCAGGATCGTTTGAAAAATATTAGTTTGTTGTCTATTGAAAAGGAATTGGTAAAACTTTTGGCGAAAGACAAAAAAATTTTATGAGGATATTATAGATCATTTTGCTAACGTTAAAGATCGCAGAATCCCGCTAATCTTCAAAAATATATAATAACTTTTTATTTGCTCTCACCAGCTGTTAACAAATTCGTTAAGTAGGTAGGTAGGTACCTATTTTGTGAAAGAAAAAAAATTTGATGAATAGATGAATTGATTAATTGGCTGAGAAGAGTTTTTGTGAATATTGTAAATAGGAGTTGTAGGTCTCAAGGTAGACACTCGAAAGTGAAAACAAATTAATAGCTTAGGGTGCTTGTTTTACTTTGATTTTCTTTAAATTATAAGGCGGTTGACCTTGAAATCCTAAAAATTTTCGCCTATGGTGTATTTTTTTAACACCTCTTGTAGCCTCCTCAAACCAAAACCTCACGAGCCGCCACTGATATATATATATATATATATATATATATATATATATATATATATATATATATATATAAATATATGTATATATATATATATATATATATATATATATATGTATATATATATATACATATATATGTCTACCGGGTAGCGAGAAAGTCTGGCAACGTTTCTTTGAAACGATTGAACTAATAAATATTAAATTTTATGGTTATGCACAGGATTGTATTTTTCGTTGTCAGAGATCCTGTCAAACTTGAGTCAGCATTCAGTGTATCGCCGCGATCTTGAATTTTTTTAAATAGCACTGTAGGTAGAGTGATATATCGTAGAAAAGCTGATTTCGTCCTCTTTTCAAAAATACACAATACGTACCACATTACTAAAAAATAAGAGAAACAATTTTCAAAGTCACACAATATGTAATTTTTTTATTCATGCTAACTTACAAAAATATTAATAGTTTCGTTATAACAGGAGCTCAAAATGTTGGCCACCTGTGTCTAAGCAATAATACAATCTATATTTGATGCTTCGAATCAATGTGTTTATCATATCATTATAGAGAAATTGTTTGTACCTCAAGATATTTGAGAGTTTTTGAATCAGTTATATCTGTTATAAAGTGGAGTCAAGTCGGGAGATCTTGCCGGCCACTTAATTAGGTACACCTTTTCAGACAATTCATCTCTGAGGGAAATTTGATGATTATACATTTAATCTTCTTAAAAAATTACCTTGTTGCCAGACTTTCTCACTACCTGTATATATATATATATATATATATATATATATATATATATATATATATATATATATATATATATGTGCGTGTGTGTAGTATAATAAATATCGAATCAAAACAGAAAAATGGTTTTTCTTGTTTACTTCATTTTAATTTCCAACTGAGCCTCAAATTCTTTTTCTAGTCATGAGCGTATTAAAGTTCTTATATATAAAACTTCGTCATTAAAAAACTTCAATGTGTCGATTTGTGACTACTGGGTAATATCTGACTGAATATGTTCAGTTTCATAATTTTATAAAAAACTGAATAAAATAGTAGTTGTTAACGTATTGCTGCAAGCAATATCCGATTTTTTCACCTCAAGGTGCTGTGTTAATACGAAGATATATTAAACACATATAAATTAGAGTATAAGACACAATATACTTTTCAGTTTTTTCACTTATTTTTGCCTATATTTTGTTACTTTCTGTTTGCTTTTAATGCATAGTTAATAACAACTATTCAAATTATTATTTCATTCACCTTTTATATGTATATTCCACTGTTACACATAATAACAGAATCAAGAAAGGGATAGTGATTAAGTTGTGCTGGGGAACGTAAAAGGGCCCCAGGTATATATATATATGTATATATATATAAATATATATATATATATATATATATATATAGATATATATATATATATATATATATATATATATATATATATATATATATATATATATATATATATATATATATATATATATATATATATATATATATATATATATATATATATATACCTATATATATATTTATATAAATTTTAAGAAATTTAAATATGTTTATTGGAATTCTCTACAAGATGCAAAAACAACCGCATATAAAAATTTTATTTATAATTCTAATAATAAAATGAAGGCCACATGGAACTTAATCAAATCCGAGAGCAATAAAAGAAACGAACTGGATAGTAGTAAAATTTCCTCAAATAATTTTAATAATTACTTTTGTACTATATCTAGTACAATTACAAAAACATTGCCAACCGTTAAAGATCACCATTCACTATTTTTATATAGAATGCCTCGTCCATTGTCATCCTTTTTTTTGTCACCTGTGTTCGAATCCGATGTAAGGAATGCCGTTCTTAGCCTTAAGAATTCCGGCTGTGTTGATATTTATAATATTAATACAGCCATGGTAAAACGTTCGGTGCAGGTTGTTAGTCCATTACTGGTTATCATAATAAATAAATGTTTCACTACTGGTAAATTTCCAGATTCACTTAAAATTTGCAAGGTACTGCCGATATTTAAGAAGGGAAATAGGGATGACTTAAACAACTATAGACCCATAACTATTGTACCGCTTTTTGGTAAAATCATTGAGATTATTTTGAAAGATAGACTGCTTTGTTATTTATTGGAGTTTAAAGTTTTGACATCATGTCAATATGGTTTTATTCCTGGCCGCTCGACCATCCAGGCCTTGATGGAGCTCGTGAGCAGTGTTGTCGAGGGCCTTGATAGTGGCGAGCGCTACTCAGCAGTCTTGTGCGATCTTACCAAGGCCTTTGATTGCGTTGCTCATGATATCCTTCTTGACAAACTGGAATATCTTGGTGTAAATGGCCTGCCTTTGTCCTTGTTCAAAGATTATCTCACCAACAGAAGGCAGGCAGTATGTTTGAATGATAAGCGGTCCGATATTAGAGTGATTTCGCATGGTGTGCCACAGGGCTCTGTCCTTGGGCCACTACTATTTGTCGTCTACATTAATGACCTGCACTTTAGCATGCTTCCTTGCAGAAGTGTCTTATACGCAGATGCCACTACTATACTTATTCCAGGCAAATCGGATGATGAGATCAACTCGAATATTGCTGTGACTGTGGCAGCTGCCGAAAGATGGTTTACATCAAATTTTCTCAAATTAAATTGCAATAAAACGCAGATAATAAAATTTAGCTTTGCCCAAAACTGTGAACCAATTGCTGATGTTAAAATGCTTGGTTTAACTATTGACAGTGGTTTAAAGTGGCATTCTTATATTGTGGAGATATGTATGAGACTAAGTAAACAGATTTTTCTTTTAAGACAACTTAAAAAAACTTTTGCAGTTGATATATTGAGGACAGCTTACTTTGCAAATATTCATTCTATCCTTAGTTATGGAGCAATTTTATGGGGTAGGTCTTCAATGGCTGAAAGAGTAAGATCCAAAAGCAGGCACTTAGAATAATTGAAGGTGTTGGACCTACGACTTCTTGTAGACCACTTTTTATTAAACATCGTATAATGCCGCTACCTTGCGTTTTCATCTACCATATGCTGATGGAGATTCGACGTGTATCCAGCACTCTTCCGCCACTGGATTATAATCATGATTATAATACCAGATCTTCGGGGATTCTTTTACTTCAAAGGCATAGATTGGTTAGATCTCAACTTAACTCATTAGATTTTAAATTGTATAATAAACTTGGTGCAAATATAAAACGTTTACCTGTAACATTGTTTAAAAAAAGATTAAAACGGTTCTTGTTGGATAATTGTTTTTACTCACTTAAAGAATATATGGAGGCACCATCCTTAATGTAGGAGTAGTTCCTTTTATTTATTTTAAGTGTTCTTTAGTGTTTTTACGTATAAGGTTTTATTAATGTGAGTGAATGGCCATTCGGCCATATTATAATATATTATATTTTATTAGCGTTTAATATTCGTAAGTTTTTCCCTTTTAGGGAATTTATATTATGATACATACAATTTTTATGGACCTGCATCAAACATGTACAATGTAACGATGTTAAATAAATATTTCTTTCTTTCTTATATATAAATATATATATATATATATATATATATATATATATATATATATATATATATATACGAGTATATAGAATTCGAGTTATTTATATTCAAAATAACCAAAAAGAAACTATACTAAAATACATTAAAGTAAATCTAGTTTATATTCTTGTATAAAAATCTAGTTTATATTCTCATTACATAACATAGTAAACAAATTTCAGCAAATGTACTAGTTAAAACTGTAGGCATATAAAGAGGAAATGAGCAAAATACGATGAATTATATAAAGTAGGAAAGTATATTTATATATTTATTTCAAGCTTATATCAAAAATGGTTCATACAACGTTTGGTTTGTCGACTGGGGAGTCCTGTGTCAACCACCCTGCTACCGAGCAGCTGTCCACAATACTAGAGCTGTTGCTATGTGTACTGGGAGCCTGCTGACCCAGCTCAGGTCTGTCGGTCTCAACACCGACAAGCTGATCTGCGTAGGTCACTCTTTAGGTAATGAATTTTTTTTCCATGTACAAGATCATTTCCGGCACATTTCCTGATGAAGAAATTTACCAGATATAAACTACGAAAATATATTTTTTCTATTACCTACCCTTCCCAGGTAGCAAGTGTTCTTGCATCACTTGCCTCCCTTGTGAATAACTTTAGTCCAAAAAATATTGATTCAATAACATGGGAATGATTTCTTGAAGCATTTTTTTATTTCGATGCAATAATCTTTGTTTCTAAATTGACACTACTCTTATTTCGTCTTCCACTAAATGAATATATGAATATGTATCTTATACTTATTTTAGGTGCTCATATTTGTGGTCAAATCAACAAGTATGTGACATTTAGAATGCACCGAATTGTGGCGTTGGATCCAGCGAAACCTCTGATAACTAATAGTATAAAAGTGAACAGTGGAAGTGCTGCAGCTGTTCACGTTCTTCACACTAATGCTGGACATTATGGAGAATCTGGAAAAGCTGGCCACGTGGACTTTTGTATAAATGGTGGTAAAGTTCAACCATTCTGCGAAAACGTAGGATGTGAGTATACCTGATAATACATATGCTATTTGATAACTGAGATTGAATTCTCGCACATCAGTTGGTGAAACATCATAAAGAATAAAGTATAAACTTTAAAATAAAAACACTTGGCTTATGTTTCACAATATAAAAAATATTTAGATACTGTATTTAGCAGTAACAATAACGGTTACAATGAAAGTCTTATCGACAAGACCATTGGGAAAAAACGAATAAAGTATCTGTTGCATTCAATATACCCCACGCAAACTATTAATGAAGAACAAAAATACTTCCCAATAAATTATGTGCCTAATTTGAGTAGCAAAATTTGTAACAGACTATCGAAAAATAACGTTAAAACAATTTGTACAAATAAAAGAAACTTGAAGTCATTCTTGGTCAATAATAGAGAAAAATCTAACATCGGAGAAAACAGTGGTATTTACAAAATTTTTTGCGACGAATGTCCTGCTTTCTATATTGGACAGGCAGGAAGGAATATAAATATTCGTGTTGAAGAACATAAAAAGTCAATTTTACAAAACAAAAATACCACTGGCTTCTCTGAACATTGTATAAAATTCAATCACTTCCTGGATTTCAACAAAACCAAATTGTTACATTCAGGTAACAAAGGAAAACGCCTTGACCTTCTTGAAATTCTCGAAATAAGTTCCGCCCATAATAGTCAATTACCCCTTGTAAACGAACAAATTGATTTTCAGGTATCGCCTTTGCTTTTGTCTGTTTTATAAATTACTGTGCAATACTCTCCTGTAGTCAGTCTTGATAATGAGTTCATAACTCGAAACATGTCGACTTTTCGTTACTGCTAAATACAGTACCTATCTAAATATTTTTTATATTGTGAAACATAAGCCAAGTGTTTTTATTTTAAAGTTTATACTTTATTCTATATGCTATTTGGTTTCGTATTTGGGGCAATTTATCTCTGTCTACCATTAGATACAATTCGTATAATTTGAGAGAGTTTAATAGATCCAAGATGAATTGAATTGGCATTTACATGGTGAAAGTTCATATTCATAACTTTATAAGGAATAAAAAACTAACTTTTCACAGGTTCAAATAAAAATCTATTGATTTTTATTTCAACCTTAGTATTAAATTTTCTCTAGAAACTGAAATGAATAATTCTATTGATTAATTAGATTTAACTATTACCAGAAAAAGCAACAAACACGAATTTTCAATTTTTCATAAACCATCTCATACAGATATTACAATTCATAACACATCACTACACCCTTTTTCACATAAATTAGAAGCTTATCATAGTATGATTCAAAGGCTTTTCAAAATTCCGTTGTCCGAAGCTAATATCCGAAAGGAATTGCATATAATTAAACAAATGGCAGTAAATAATGGTTATTCACCCAATATGGTTTTTGCCAATTACTTGGACCGAATGTCACGTAATTAGCAAAAAAGTCGGCCGCAGCCGCATTTCCCCCAAAGATAGGAAAATTAGGTTTTTTTATTAAAATTGTAAATGTTAGAGAATTAATTAAGTAAAGCCAGAGTTGAAGAAGGTTGCAAAACCTTATAACTTCCCAAAATAAATTATTTAGCTAGAAAACAAAAATGTACCCCATCCCCCCAGAAATCTTAATAAACGTATTTTGATTGATTGATCGATCGATCGATCGATCGATCGATTGATCGATTGATTGATTGACAGCCTCATTCAGAGGAAAAAATACAAAATGACAATTTCAGAAGTTTACCCACATATATCCGAGAAAAGTATACTATTTAACAGTTCAACATACTTAGGCAAACCTTCCGAAAACCTGAAATTGTTTTTTCGTGAAAAAAATTTCAAAGTTTCATATAAAACCAACAATAGCATTGGAAGATTGATTAAAAACAACAAATCAAAAATTCATAGAGATGAACGTACTGGTGTTTATAGACTCAATTGTAACGATTGTAAAAAAATCGATATAGGACGCACAATTAGAAATTTCAAAACTCGAATACACGAACACCAACGTAGCTATATTAAGCAGAAAACTGACTCAAATTATGCGTGCCATCTTATTCAAGAAAACCATTACCTTTAATCATAATTATTAAATATTACAGTTAGAAATTAGTCTCCACAAAACCAACTGTTGGGAATCCCTTTACATCAATAAATATAAAAATTCCGGAAACCTAGTTAACGATCAGATTGAAGTAAACCCTTCTCCTCTCCTTAATCTGTTCAATGTACTTACTAATAGCTCTGAATGAATTGCTTATTGGTATTTAGTTTCTCTAGGAACCCCTATGTTATATTCAATTTTTCGTATAAATAGATTATTTTGTAATACCATAATTTAGTACGAGATGAAGTCAATGTTATGACGAAACGCGTTTACTCAATAGATTTTTATTTCAACCTGTGAAAAGTTAGTTTTTTATTCCTTATAAAGATCCAAGTTTTTTTGAAAAATAACACCTGTAAATCGTTTAAGTTATGAGACAAACTGGAAGTAAACTATTTTAAAAGAGTAACTGATGCTTTTACACTTACAATCTGGCAATGTGTTTGCTCAAAAAAGAAATTTAAAACATTATAACAAAAGCAAAGAATCGAGATCCTCACTTTCATAAAAATATCAACATATTTCGTAAGTCTGATGAAGAATTAGATTATTTAGTAGCAGTCAATTACCTCAAATTATTTTTTAACATTCCCATCTCGTAGAGTTTATTGAAGATATCAGCCTCTAGATTGAATTTGAAAATATACCTTCTTTTAACTCTGTGGTTGAAGACCCTAAAAGCTAACCTCAATATGAGTTTAATGTAAGTTGAAATGTAGATCAAGTTCATTGTGTCCAATTTTTGACGTCAGAATATTTATATGGTCTATTGTATTCTATCATTTGCATCTTCAGCTTTTATATTTATTAATAATACTTGAGTAAGTATACTGCATATTATATTAAAATTATTAATCTCTCTAAAAATGATTGCGATGTAAAGAGATATTAGAAATTCAGAATACATGTATTCACTTACTTTTCATTGTATCGCAGTTGATGAACAGCTCTGCAGCCACGTATGGGCTGTGTGCTACATGGCAGAAAGCATATTCCCACATTTAGCAAAGAAGGCTGAACCGTGCTCACGAAGGTGTCCCACAGGGCCTCGTCCTGGTCACCGCATTGGAATACCGATATTAATGGGGCAATTTACACCACTGACGTAAGGAACACCCCATAATTATCCATCGTTTTCCTCACTGATATTTATATTTTTCAAGGTCCTCTGGTTCATACTGTGCAAGAAATGATTATCCACCTTTTTGTCCGACCGAAAGTGGCGGTTTTGGAGATCCAAGGTGTTGTTTAAAGGCCCCACAAATTGCGCATGGAAGTACTACTCCCATGAATCGTTATTAAACTGTAATAGTCGAATTGTAAGAAATAAAAATTTATTTATTCACAAATTTTCTTGAAATGCGTTACTCAAACTAACATCTTAAATTGCACATCTGAACTTTTGTAGGTATAAAATAATAACGGAAGTTTAAAAGATTGACTATTTTCATGCAAATTGTATGAATTGCATTAACGTAGGTAATAGATGCTTTATTATTATTTGATGAACGGTTGCCTTGTTTACCCAACTATTTACCATATTGCGGAGGATGCCGAAAGACTTGGGTATAATTTAAAGTCTTCTTTCAAGGTTCATTCAATTTGCTTATGCTGCAAGCTCATTTGATCATAAAGGCCGGGCAGCTCATATATATATATATATATATATATATATATATATATATATATATATATATATATATATATATATATATATATATATATATATATATATATATATATATATATATATATATATATATATATATATATATATATATATAATATATATATATATATATATATATATATATATAATATATATATATATATATATATATATTGTATATATATATATTTATATATTATATATATATATATATATATATATATATATATATTTCATTCGAATTTATATTGTTAGTGAAATTTTATTCAATTTCACTAAAATATTACCATTCTGATATCATAACATAATCAATTATCTGAAGATTAAACTATAACTGTCATTATGGACAATGACAGAATTAATCATAAAAATGAGAATATATATCAAAGTATCGCAATAAGAAAATTGGTTATTTATGCCGCCCATTATTCGACAATGGTTTCTCCCTTTTACTTTATTGTAATCTAATAATATGAAAAATTTGTCAGAAGAACAAACGCTCAAGTCTAGAGTTAATAATAAAACTTGGGTATAATTTAAAGTCTTCTTTCAAGGTTCATTCAATTTGCTTATGCTGCAAGCTCATTTGATCATAAAGGCCTAAAGGCCGGGCAGCTCATATATATATATATATATATATATATATATATATATATATATATATATATATATATATATATATATATATATATATATATATATATATATATATATATATATATATATATATATATATATATATATATATATATATATATTTCATTCGAATTTATATTGTTAGTGAAATTTTATTCAATTTCACTAAAATATTACCATTCTGATATCATAACATAATCAATTATCTGAAGATTAAACTATAACTGTCATTATGGACAATGACAGAATTAATCATAAAAATGAGAATATATATTAAAGTATCGCAATAAGAAAATTGGTTATTTATGCCGCCCATTATTCGACAATGGTTTCTCCCTTTTACTTTATTGTAATCTAATAATATGAAAAATTTGTCAGAAGAACAAACGCTCAAGTCTAGAGTTAATAATAAAACTCAATATGACTGTTTGTAAAGAGTTGTTGTTCACATTTCTTTCTTTCTTCTTAGCGATTCATGGAAATGTTCTAAAACATAGTAAAAGTGATGTTGATAATAAATTTAACAAACTCATCGTTCCTTTTATAGTTCATGTTATAAATCAGCATATGAATGACAAAACTGGTATCACAGTTATATCGACCAGTTCAATAGATGCACAAATTGATATTATATTGAAAAACGTTTGGAAAGATTCGTTGATCAACGGAATGTATTTATTCACTGAAGAATTTTTCACAGAGGTGAGGTTTTAAAATTAATCAAATAATAATAATAATAATCTTCAATAACAGAGATTGAATAAAAGAAACTTGAAGTCATTCTTGGTCAATTATAAAGAAAAATCTAACATCGGAGAAAACAGTGGTGTTTACAAAATATTTTGCGACGAATGTCCTGCTTTCTATATTGGACAGACAGGAAGGAATATAAACATAATGAAGAACATAAAAATCTATTTTACAAAATTAAAATATCAATGGATTTCTCCGAATATAAAATTTAATCATTTCCTGGATTTCAACAAAACCCAATTGTTGCATTCAGGTAACAAAGGAAAGCGCCTTGACCTTCTTGAAATTCTCGAAATAAGTTCCGCCCATAATAGTAAATTTCCCCTTGTAAACGAACAAATTGATTTTCAGGTATCACCTTTGCTATTATCTGTTTTATAAAATAAGATATAATGCTCTCCTGTAGTCACCAAGCTAGTAAGTCGAGTACTTAGGTACGCTGGCTAGTATTTGGGAGGTCTCGGGTTCAAACCCGAGGGCCGACTGGCCTGTCATGAGTTTTTTCAGAGGTTTCCTCATGGTAATGTAAGTCACTGCTTGCAAACTTATAAGGCGAATGCTGGGCCAGTATTAATCCTCTGACCCCTACCCAAACTTCCTATGTTCCATAAATATCCCGTCTCACCTATAATTAATCCACTTGTACATACAAGTGTATCCTCTGATCTGGCTGAAAGAGTTAATCCCAAACTCAAGCTGCCCGCCTCTCTGACACATACTTCAAGGAGGAATGAAACACGTGTGTTTCCTTTTTTTTTTCTCCTGTAGTTAGTCTTGATAATGAGTTCATAACTCGAAACATGTCGTCTATCCTTTACTACTAAATACAGTATCTAAATTTATTTTGTTTCGGGGCCCCCGTGAGGTCGAGAGTCCTTGAGACGAGCCCCATGGGCCCTTTGGTAAACACAGAAATGCTCATCTAATTTGAATAATCTATTCGATAGAATATTTTCCTCTTAACGAAAAGATGACTATAATAGTGATGAAACATTATTTTTATTCAGGTACCACAAACAACAGCAAATATAATTTTGGCAGACTCCAAAAATGACAAATTACTGAATGAATTATTTTTCAAAGAGAATATACTGTCTGTTCGCTCAACAATTATTCTTGTTTCAATGGATAACTCCAAAGTATCTTTTCACAAGACAGTACTGAGGAATTTTTGGGAAAAAAACTACATTAACGTTCTCAGTACATTCATTGAAGATGGCAAACTATTTTTCCTCACTTACAACGCTTACAATGAAACATATAAAAAATTTGATAGTAAGGAATATCACATACATATTTTCGCAGGAAAAACAGGAAATCTATATAAAAATCCAATAAACGTATTATTCACTTTCAACGATCACACCAAAATAAGAAAAGTGAGGGAGTACGAAAGAATAAATCAAAACTATGAAGGCAAAGATTATGAAATAATAAAAACAATGTTCGAACACTTGAACGCAAATCTTACCGTTATAGATGTAGATGACACTATTACTGATAATATAGACAATCCTTGGTTCTCAAATCCAGACATGGAAAATAAGTCAGATACGCAGAGAAATATTTTAAAAAAATGGAATATAACCATGCTCACAAAATCTCAAAGAGTTTTAGAAGAAGATGGTGTTATTGAGGTTACATATCCACATACTGATAATGCAGTGACTCTTTTGGTACCGAAACGTCAGATGGTTACGAAGCCTGTTGTAGTGTTTAATTATTTCATGCAGCCTGTGTGGTTGGTACACCTTTTGGTTTTCGCAGGTAAGATTTAACTGCTGTATCACATTAATTTTACAAATCAGTCTTATATAGCAGCAGACATTAAAATTCATTGCTTTCAATCATAACGTAAGTTATTTTTGGAACGAAGTTCCTTATCGCGCGTTGCGAAAGACGGCTAGACGGAAAAAATTAAGACTAAAAGTTGTAACGACACTTTTTGCGCGCGCACGCCGTGCGCGTGTTTCTCTGTCTGTCTGTCTCTCTCTCATAGAAAGCAAGCCAGTTATTTTCGTTTCGTCTTTCTATTTCGCATTGAACAGTATGGTGTCGCGACGATTATTTTTGTTGAGCGTATACAGGTTTTTTTTGTACAGAATAAATAATAAAAAATAATAACAATAATGAATCCTGACCGTGTTTCTGCAAAAGTTCCGTATATTGCTGATGCAGTTAGGTAAGAAGAGATTTTATACAGTCAATAATAATACATTACAGTCATTTAAATAAAATAGAATCCCAAACATATGTTCCCTACTTCAGTTACCACAAGCCAATTATTACTAAAATTGAGCCTACTGATTAAGTTTATATTACATTATATCTGTTAATAATAATAAAAAATATGATTATAACTTAAAAAAAATAAAATTTTATTACAATTCCTTCACTAATGAATCGAAAGGAACTTAGTCTTCCGGGTGTTCCTTGACACCTCTCATTTCTTTTTATTTTATAATGATAGATTTATATATGATTATTTAAAATGATAGATAAGATGAATTGATTAAAGAACTACATAACATACATTTTACAAAGAAAAACCCATGGGGGCATGGAACCACATAAACAGAAAAAACTTAAGAAAATTAATTAAAAGTAACA
>JARQZK010002195.1:77500-150000 GCA_030704885.1 Cynegetis impunctata | reverse complement strand
CATATTGTCAGTAGAAGATTGAGTTCAGGTTTAATAATTTTATACTCCTTTTAATACAAGTTTAAAAGTCCGTCACAATTCACAATATAAAAACTATCTTTGGTTATGTTGTTACTTAAACTATAGCGTTCTCCATTGGTAGAACTAGTGCGCACCGAGTGCAGTTTTTATGATCCATTGGAGAGCTTAGTGTGAGGGTTCTTGATCCATTGAGAAACTAGAGCAGTAGAAATTGCACTGAGTGCATTTTTTTTGGCACGAGGTACGAGAGCTCGTGCTGGGTTCAGTGCGGTTGTTTACATTATTCAAAAATGGCTGTAACTCATGCTTCAAATTTGGATTCACTGGAAAATGAGCTATAGTGAAGAAGAATATCCGAGAGTATCCGAGCCATCAATAGGGACACACAGGGTAACTAATTCTTTATTAATTTTAAATTTAAAGTTTATTTCTTGCGTAATTTTTTCACATCTCATAAACATAAACATTTTCATGGAGAACGCTATTAGCAAATTTTAGGAACCATTTTTCCGTAGATCGGTTCACTTCATTGATCATAGAATTCACACTGACGTAATACTAATCCAAAAGATTTTCAAAATATTGTATAACACATCTTTTAGTTATTTCAAAATAATAGAATATGATAATATAAACTAAAATGTTGTCTTTACTATTAACTAGAAAAAATAAGCTTTTCATTGATGTATTATAAAATGCTTCTCTGAAATTCTAGACCTTTGAGTCTTGAGTTATTAACATTCAGCTTTGGAAAAGATTTCAGTGAAAAGTATGAAATCTTTGGAAAATTTGACAATATCTGATTCAACGACATACACGTATAAACTTATAAAAGTTAAGAATATACCTTCTACAAACTTTAATTATAAATTCAAAACATTGATAATACTTTTAAGTAAGTCTTGCATGTCTTTCAACGGACCGAAACCCCCTGGTTCTAGAAAATTATGAAGATGCCCTATGGAGTAATAGGTCCAAGATAGTTTAAGATTTACTTAGGGCAAAAAAAATTTCCTATCACTAGATCAGAGAGATGAATCATTTTTATGTAATTTCGGAATATCTATTCAAGAATTCAAGTCACGGCCTCTGAGACTGCGTTGGCACTAATTTCAAGAAGATAAATCAAATAACATTAGAGAACAAGAGGTTATCTGTTTATAAGGTAATTAAATAAAAAAACTAACATAAAGCAAGATTACTTCTATGACTGTTTACAACCTCTAGATAGGGATGTGACCTCGATTCGGAAAAATCGATTAGTCAATAATCGATTTTTTTTGCTTAGAGATAAATCGATTTGTGAAAAATCGATTTAAAAGAAAAATAATCGATTTTTATTTATATTTCGACTTTCTATACGAAAAATGCATATTCGATGTATTAGTGGAAATATATTATGAATATCTAATTTTAATTCAATTGAAGTGAAATTATTCAAGATAATAAGTATCAAAAAATAGCCAAATGGACCATTTTCATATTTTCTTACTTTCGCCAGCAAATTTTAGTAGGAGTTTTACTAGAGGAAGACATTTTTATGGTTAACGACAATTATTTTGACACTTCAAAACTTCAAAGATGAAAATAAAAACCATAGATATATACTATATATTGAGTACAGATATATATTAAGATTTCTATGGTGAAAACAAAAAAGATCACAACTTATTATATATTAGTACGTACAGATGGCGCTGATTTTTTATCGACTTGTTCAGTAAACTTATCCATTTTTTCATCCATCGCACAGATAGCTTCCTTTACAAAAATCGATTTAAAATGTGTAATTCTTATAATCGATTTATTAAAAATCGATGTTTACTATTAGTAAAATCGATTATAAAAAATCGGCAATGAAAAAAAAATAATCGATTAAAATAAAAATCGATTATTTATTCACATCCCTACCTCTAGATATATACATACTCTTTGCTCTAACCTGTATTCTTTGATTTTTGGTTTCAAAACTCTAATTATTTAAATTATTAATTAATTAGTTAGAGACAAGACAATAACTACCTAAGTAGAAGGCGTTAAGATCAGTAGATTTTTATGGAACACTAGCTACTAATAGGCTGCATATCAGTATTACACTCACCCATAATCCATAATGGACTCCACAAAGAGAGAGCAACTGGATGAAAATAATGCTTCAGAAAATAATCCTGAAAAAAATTTCAGTAAAGAAATTCAAGCTACATTTGAAGGTAGGAATTTAGAAGAGACTGATTTTCATGGAATTCAACAACATTTGCAACAAATTTTTTTAAACGCTAATTTAAATTTCTCTGAGTTGACTGATGTATTGATAAATCAGAATGGAATAGGTTCAGTATTGAAGCGAGTTTCCGAGGATCATAATGAATCAGATATGGATGAAGTCAATGAAGTTTTTGGAGTAACTAGTGTGTTGAATTTGTCTGAACATAGGGTGAGCAGTATTGCATTTTCTGACGTAACTTTATAGATTCCTTCAAAGAAATATAAAACATAAGGTATGCAATTTGAGAACTTATGGTATTTTCAGGATATTCCATGTATTCAACAAATTTTTAGTTTTTTCAAAGAACAAGTAGAAAACTATGGAAATGAAGCCTCGCAGTATAAACTTAATGATGTCTTGAATAAAAATGAGAAGATTGGACTTCTAATTAATGAGAGATTTCTAAATATACCAGCTATAATAGCAGCTCCAATGTGGTCTTCATTGCAAAAAGAGATCAAACAAATGAATAAGTCTTATGATTTCCAATACTATATTATGATATGCAAAACCTACTGCCCTAAAAAGGACGAAGGTAAAAGTTGAATTTGTAAAAATGATAATCTTAATTTTCATCCATACTCATCTTATTTAGTTTTGTTGAGAGGTTGATTATATTCTATAAATTATTATAAACTTTTCAGGTGAAACATCATTTTGTAACGAGGAGGAATATATTTTTTCATCGTATGCAGACTATAGCTTTGAATATAGAGTGGACAATGAATTGGATACTACAGATGACGAAAATTTGAGTTGTAAGGAAGAAGAAATTATAGCACTCCGAAAAGTTCTACTTTTTTCTGCAGATAAATTTGATGATATAATTTCACAGATTATAAATTTTGTAGCTATTGCAGTACGTAAGCTAGCCAAAAGTTAACAAAATAAATTATTTTATTTTCAGTTTTTCTTCTGACACTAATTTCACTTGAATTTTTATAAATTATAATTTGTGAATATGAGTTCCAGTCCAGTCAAGGTAGTTTCAAATATTGTAGAGAAGTGAAATTAATTTACAATTCATTGTCTGAATTAAATTATTCCAGACTAGTTCAGTATTTTCTGACTAGCTACGAAATGAACAGTTCCCTGGAATTCAAATGAAAATGATTGCCGTAGTAACAATAAATAGAATTCTTCTACATACATCTGAATATTTTATATGAAAATTTATCCTGTTGTTTCGATATTGTTAGGTCGCGAAAATTTAACGAATTATTTTGTTCTGTTTCTACTGTGAACTTGATCTTATCATGTATTGAATTTAGATATGTTAGGAATAATTTAATATGTCGGTCTGTCCCATTGAATCCAACCAAGATATCATCCACAAAGCGGTACCAAAAAATAATATGTTTTTTAGATAGATCTGATTCTAATATTGTGGTTTCCATGTTGTCCATGAATATGTCTGCTAATAACGGGCTGAGGGGAGAACCCATAGGAAGACCTGAATTCTGTAAATATATTTTGTTCTGGAATCTAAAAAAGTTCTGTCTCAAAACATTAAATAATGTTGAGAATTCTGTTTTTGTTGCTGGAAGTGTTTTTTGTTTTTCTAAGATGTTTTCAATTAGAGGTATACACTCTTCCGTAGGTATGTTAGGGAACATGTTGGAGACGTCGAAGGACACTAATTTAAAATTTTTATCAAAATCAATTTTTTCTAATTTTTGTATGAGTTCTAATGAGTTTTTCACACTATATTTTGGAGAGAAATGAGTATGTTCTTTGAAAAGAACATCTAAAAAACGGACAATCAGCATTTAGGGAACATCTAGAGTCAAAAAAACATAACATCTCATCCTCTTTCAAACCAAAAATTCTTCATTACTGTGATAAAGGTATGATAATGAACTTCCTGGAAGCCATGGAAATAAACAAGATCCAAAAATCCCATAATTACATTCTTCTCAATGACCAGTTAGACTTAAACCACTCCCCACTGTTAAATCTCTGATAACTTGGACCCATCGATTACATTTTACCACCCCCAGGTACCGAACCGAAATACTTATATTTTCAAGCGATGTCTTTGCAATTATGTATTCAGTTTGATAATGCTGTAACAGGCGAAACTAGTCGAATAAAAAGTTATTTTCATTTTGTGGTTTTTAGACAAGTTGTTTTCTTATCATTTAATTTTTAATATAAATATGAACTACCACAGAGTTGATTCATCGTCCATCGAATTTATATATATATATATATATATATATATATATATATATATATATATATATATATATATATATATATATATATATATATATATATATATATATATATATATATATATATATATATATATATATATATATATATATATATATATATATATATATATATATATATATATATATATATATATATATAAGTTCAAAAGCTTGAGTGTTTTAAAAAGTAATAGTACCAAATAGAATTAAAATTAAATCAAACTGGTATAAATGGTTGGTGCTATTCTGAAGAAAATATTTTAGGTGTATTAGCACTGTAATTCTATATGCAAAGACTAGTTCAGTAATTTTTCATACGTTGATCAAAGTATTCTCCCCTTGAGGCTATATAAATTTCTATAATAACTATGTTAATAATATAACATAATCTACCTATGACAAAAAAATCATGTTAGCTGTGACAAAACAACAATAATGTAATATATACATCAAAAATAATAACGAGTGAAAAATTATTCAAGTTTGAACAAAATTTATTATCTGAGAAATAATATTGTCAAATTTATTAGCAGAAAAAAGTACAACTTTTCGCAGTGATATAACTTCTTCTCCATTACTCCATTTACTAACTGATCCTCTATCCTCACTACATTCAAAACTGCAGTCAGCATTTGATGAAAAAATACAATCCTCTTCATTACAAAATGATGTTTCACCTGAAAATTTTAAATTAATTACTCATAGCATTATAATAACCCTCATTTAATATTAAATTAAGGACATATGGATAAAAACCTAAGTTATTATTCATTATTATTTTGATTAAATTTAAACCTTCACCTTTATCCTTCTTTGAGCGGTAAATTTTGCTGATCATTATATAATGTAAGAAATCATAAGAAGATTTTTTCTTTTTTATTCGTTTGATCTCTTCTTGCAAGGAAGACAACATCGGAGCTCCCAATGCAGCTGGTAAATTTGAGAATCTCTCATTAATTATAAGCCCAATTTTCTCATTTTTACTCAAGATATCATTAAGTTTGTTCTTTGTTTCTTCACTTCCGCATTTTTTCACTTCCTCTTTGACAAAATTGAATATTTGTTGAATGCAGGGTGTATCCTGAAAATATCAAATCTGTGTAAAATTATTAGTTACATAAAATGAAGTTGAAAATCGCAGTACTGCTCACCTTATTTTCAGATAAATTCAATACACTTGTTACTCCATAAACTACATTGAAATCATCATCTTCCATTTCATCAGTTTCATTATCATCCTCAGAAACTTGCTTCAGTACGGAACCTATTCCATATTGATTTACCAGAATATCAGTCATCTGAGACGTATCTATATGTGCTTTTGGAAAAGTTTGTTCCAGAAGTTGTTTGACTCCATGAGAATCGAACTCTTCTATATTCCTACCTTCAAATGTAGCTTGAATATGTTCATTTAAAATTTCCTCAGAACTATCTTCTGAAGAATTACTCTCTTCCATATCCTCGTCTTCCTTCAAAATTTTTGCCCTCTTGGAACCCATTATGTGTAAATCTGTTGTTACGCAAAAATTCTGCAGATATTATTATTTAATAAGCAAGTGCAAAATAGTATGAAAACTGAATACAGTATGGTATGGAAATAATATAAAGAACAATTTAAATATTTGGTTACCTACTTATAAATACTCAACCAGAGAACTTTAAAGTTTTCTTCTTTTACGCTTCCGTACTTTTGTTATCTGTTGCGTTCACAAGTACTAGAATTTGACATAGATAAAAACTCATATGTCAATGTGTCTTTTAATGATGACAGTTTGTTCATAAAAAGGTGCATTTTCTTTATCACCCATAAAAATGCCTGCTCCTAATAAGCAGATAACCCAGTATACTTGAAATCAGTACATCAAACCTAACAATTTATGACAACTGTTCATTTAAATCATTTAATTGTAATGAATGAAGATAATTATTGCTAGAAACGCTGTACCATAATTCCCAATTAGATAACCTAGAGTCTCAAAATTGCTTAGCTAATTCTAATTTGTCCGATGTTTGTCCTCTTTAGTGTTACCTTACCGGTTACCATACCTGTATACCCTACCTGTAAAAAAAAATTGATACATGCTGAGATACAGAGCAAGCTGGGTATTGGTATAATCCAAGACCTCTGGTAACAGAGACCCGGCCCAAGACGATTTGTATTGGGCAAAATAGCCATAGCAGCTAGCCCATTTCACCCTCCAGATAGGGAGGGTTTTTCCAAATAGAAGAAGAAGGTATGTGGCAACACTGGATGGTCATCTGTCATTGTCATTTTTATGACAGTAGGGGCAGGACAGTTTACTGTGATCCTGTGATGAAATATTGGTAAACTTTTTAAGTGTTATTGTGTACTGTGTTTGCGACGCATTTTCTGATTAATTTTGTTAATAATTCTAACTAGATTATATTTTTCGTATTAGAAATACCAAATTAACAGTCAAGATGGGTAAAGGCTTCAATAATTATATGTGCAAGAAATTTTTCCATCCAGCTTCAAGAGACAATCTGAAAAGGGTATGTGCATTAGACTTTAAGATTTAACAGTTATTTATTCATTGCGTAATTTGGAAACATAATTTCACGCACGGAATATTTCAGGTATGGATGGCAGAACAAAAAGCTGAAGCATATAAGAAAAAGCAAGAAGAGCTTCGACAACAGTATGAGAAGGAACAAGACCTACATGATAATAAAGCTATGCTCAGTAAAGAGAGCAAAGATAAGCTTAGTATAAATTTTATGTATGAACCGCCACCAGGTGCTAAAAAAGAGAGGGAACGGGAGGATAATGAACCAGAGTATAAGTTTGAATGGCAGAGAAAATATAATGCACCTCGTGAGAGTTATTGTAAAGGTGACCAAGAAATTAGAGATCAGCCCTTTGGCATCCAAGTACGGAATGTACGATGTATTAAATGTCACAAATGGGGTCATATAAATACTGGTAAGTTGAATTATTCATTCTAAAACTTTTTAATGTCTGACCACATCAAGGACAAACTTTCTACTCATTTCATAGATTATATCAGATAGTGTCTGTTCAGCCCACTGTTATAATTGTTGTTGATGTGGTTTCCAATTTTGAAACATACCAGTATACTCTAAATACTCACATATTTATCACCTTTATCCATAAATATTGTATTCTCATTTTTTTTCAGACAAAGAATGCCCAATGTATAGTTTATCGATGAGTGCCGCAAGATCCTTGGAAAGTTCTGATATTATGGATCAAAATGTGCTTGCACTTCAGATGCTAGAGGATGGTCTGGCTCTTAAAAAAAAGCATACTACCATTCCAGAAACAGCAAAACATCGACTGATGCTCAATGGAGAGGATGAAAATTGGGAAGCATCTTTTTTGAAGTCATTAACTTTCAAACAGAAGAAAGCTTTATTGAGGTAAGATAAGCAGGAAGAATTAGAAATTTTATATTGATTATAGCACTGTATACACCAACATCAAATTACGGATAATCCTCAAAATTCTGAAATATATATTATTTTATCCTATAGTCTAATATTATGTTATTACTTTTTACAGAAAGCTTGAAAAAGTTGAGAAGGAAATTGAAAATGAAAAATCTAAGAAAGAACACATTGAGAGTGAAGAATCTTCTGATGAACAGTACAAAAACTCAAGAAATTTCAAAAAGAAAACCTCTAAGTTTTTGCAGAAAAGTAAAGGATTCAATGGTAAACCCAAAAATAATTACACAAATTAGGGATATTCATTCAAAAAATACATCGATGTTTGTATTCGATATAAAACATCAGATTCTTGCATCGATGTTTTTCGATACATCGCTTAAAAACATCGATGTTTTTCTAACATCAAATACTTTTTTGTTTTTCTTCGAATTTTAAGATATTGATGCATCGAATAGATAAATTCTTTGTCAAAACATCGAATCAATCCGATGTAACGTAACGTTAATATTGAATGGATTTGATGCATCGATGTTGAATGAATATCCCTAACACAAATAGTAGTAGTAATGAAGAGGATAATTTAAATCATAAAAAAAAATTAAAACCGATATTCCTCACCAGGTACTGCTAGAAAATCTAGGAGAGATGAATCTGAAGAAATTACAGAAAATAATAAAAATAAGGCGATGAAAAGATCAACCTCAACTGACAGCGATGTAAGATATGCCAAGAAGAGGAGACATTCAAGCAGGGACAACAAAGAAAAAGATCAATATAGAAAAGAAGAAAGGAATGGTTATCATAAGAGCAGAAGAGATGAAAATTATGATGGACATAAACATAGAAATGTTAAAACAAAATTTGAGAAAAATGATAGAAGTGATTCAGAAAATGAAAAATATGAAAAGAATAGAAAAAAAAGAAATAGTAGCATTGAATCAAATAATTATAAGAAGAAAAATGACAGCTATACGCCTGAAAAAAAAGATAGACGAAACAGAGATAGTAGCACTAGTGATGAACTCTACAAATCAAAGAACAAACATAGAAATAAAAGTTATAGTGAGAAAGATAGTTCTAAACATAGGAGAGGAGAAAGTGATAGTGATGATTCAGGCTATGAACGAGAGAGAAAAAAATCTCGATCTGAAAAAAAGAGGAATAAGGATAAAGAAGGTAAAGCTGAGGAAAAACGCCAACGAAGAAGAAGTTCAAGTGAAGATTCAGATTATTATAATCGTAAATCCAAACGTAATCGTTAATTCACAATTTTTTGAGAAATAAATGTATTATGCTATTTAATGTATTATTGATAAAATAAATTTGTGCAAACCTTCATTTTTCTTTCTTTGTCAAAACTATTTATTATTCCCCAATTTTTTATAAATTACACTTTGAAAAAGTTTTACTTTTTGTCAATCTTTATGTTATTCAAATAATACATTTAATAGGTTTTAATTTCAGGAAACACTTGACAATTACTAAAAATAAATTTATTTCCGAAAATTTCTTTTGTGACATTTACATTATTTGAAAAAATATAAACAAAGAATAGTTCTTAATACAACTTCAATTATTCTTGAAAGAAAATTATCAATAAAACAACATTCCCAATATGAGAAATTATAAAGAAATTTTAATATTCAAACAATTCTTTATTGCAGGAAAGTGGTAGGAGAGTAAAGAACATATAACAATGGATTTCCAACATTATATAAACATTTGCTAGTACATCTTAAATCACAAAAAAAGAAGCTTATTAAAATTACAGAATATAATCTAATTCATATCGTATGTATTGGTTTTTTGGATCATTCGTTATTCTTGGATAACCTGCTACTAAAGAATCCTGACCTCCGATGTACAAAGAATTGTAAATTTTCCAATAAACATCCCGGACCTTCCTCGCTGGATGGAACAATCCCTAGAGAACAATTTATATTGTTAGTAGTGATTGAATTTACTTCATTTAAAAACTCCATTAGTGCCTATTTTTGCTGCACAGCTCATTGCTGTCCTAAAATCTATGTTTTTCTCAACATTCTAATATAATAAAATTATAAAAATACACTTTGAACGTTATGGCAGAATTAAAAACCTTAATGACAAAACATTTTTTTTAAAATAAAGTATTTCTTTATTTTTTGGATTGATTGGGTCGATACTTGGTGTAAATTAATAAACATATTAAAACAATGGTTAAAAATAACAATTTACACATTTATTATAAGAAATTACGCATGACGCAAGTTTTGGTGGAACTTCACCTCCTTCAGATGCTAATGCAAGGGCTCAGCGGGTTTCCCATAATTAAGCCTTCAGTACTGCTGTAAATCTTATCATTGAAACTAAAATAATTCTGTTCCAGGCATAATTCCAAAAGTGACAATATATCTGATTTTATGAAAGGATTAACAAGATTGCTATTTAGTAACTTAGTTACTAAATTACATAATTCCAAAAGTGACAATATATATGATTTTATGAAAGGATTAACAAGATTGCTATTTAGTAACTTAGTTACTAAATAGCAATCTTTTTAATCCTTTCATAAAATCATATATATTGTCACTTTTGGAATTATGCCTGGAACAGAATTATTTTAGTTTCAATGATAAGATTTACAGCAGTACTGAAGGCTTAATTATGGGAAACCCCCTGAGCCCTTTGTTGGCTGAAGTATTCATGGATAATTTGGAACAGTCAATTCATAATCATCCTGTTAGTCGACAATTCGTTTATTGGTTTAGATATGTGGATGATATTATTTGTTGTTTCACTGGTACTCTTAGACAACTAGACTGCTTTCAAACATTCATTAATACTTTACACCCTAATATAAAATTCACTTTAGAGATGGAAAAAGATAACTCGACTAACTATTTGGATTTGAAAATAACAAAAGTAGATAACAAACATAATTTTTCAATTTTTCGCAAACCATCGCACACTGATAGCGTCATACATAGTACTTCCCTACATCCTTTCCCACACAAAATGGCAGCTTTCAATAGTATGGTACATCGTTTAGTAAATATTCCACTTTCGAATGCCAATTTTAACATCGAGAAAAATATAATTAAACAAATTGCCGTAAATAATAATTATGATCCCAATATTATAGACAATATGATAGATAAAAAGTTTTTCAAAAATGCGATTAACCAGGTGTACCCCCTTACTAAAAATAATATCAAATGCAACAGCCTCACTTTGATCGGAAATTCAAGTAAAAAACTTAAATCTCTCTTATCTAAGCACGATAAGCATTAACATTGCTTATCGTACCGGTAATAATTTAGGAAATCATATAAAAAATAATAAATCCAAAGTTCATAAAGATAATAAATCGGGAGTTTATAAAATTAATTGTGGCGATTGTGATAAGTTTTACATTGGTAGAACTTTCAGAAGTTTTCAAACTAGAATTTCAGAACACAAACGTAGCTTCGTTAATCAGAAGTCGGATTCACATTATGCAAACCATTTAATCCAAGAAAATCACACATTCAATTTCGATTTTAAAATATTAAATACTGAAAGTAAGGGAATTAAACTTAATTTTTTAGAATCATTACAGATAAATAAATACAAGCATTCCGGTCTCCTATTGAATAGCCAAATCGATCATACTTCAAGCCCCCTAAGTTGGCGTGTACGTCACAGTCATGCGCAAATAACGACGCAAGGCTGTCTACCCAAATAAATAAAATTCGAAATGGTCAAAATTCATATCTGTCGTAAGTAATTTTCTGAAAAAGTAGTTATATGGTGATAGTGACCGTATCATCCATTTCGACAAATATTCTGTTCTTAACATATCAAATCGTATGTATCTCTCAAGAAAAACTAACATCCCGAATAACGAAAATAAGTTGAATGTTTGTTAAGTTGTCATTTAATTGAAAAATTTGCAATGTTGTCGGACTCTCTCGACCAACGCGCCGGTAATCGGCATTTCACGTTTGACAGTCGCCGAGTAAACTAGAAAATTTTGTAATTAAGTTTGATTTATCGATCGATGAATATGGATTCCATATAGATAGACACTTCTGGTAGGGAATAATGGTCAATTTGAATTTACCGCTAAAAATCCCCGCCATGTCAAACATGCAAGATATCTCATTTTGTTGAAAATTGGGTTAGCTATTTAGATTTAAGATTATTTATTACGTCTGGCAACAGTGTTCACGATCGACGTCGTAAACAATTGGTGACGTACACGCCAACGGTCGCTGGACAGACTATACCTGACTAGCAGTTCAGAATTGGTTTTTCCTTTTCTAATAATTATTTGTAACCATCTTTGTATTTACCCCTTCTACATAATTTGTCATTTCTTGTTTTCGATATAACAGAGAATCATAGTTAGTTTGCCATTAGCATCTGAAGAAGGTGAAGTTCCACCGAAACGTGCGTCATGCGTTATTTCTTATAATAAATGTGTAAATTGTTATTTTTAACCATTGTTTTAATATATTTCTTTATTTGCTGACCCTTAAACAGTAAATTACATTACTGGCACCAGGGCCTACTAATACATTTAGAAAAACTAGAAAACACAGAGTATATTCAATCTAATAACAATAATAATAAAAAAACAAAAATAATAAAACGGAAAGTCTATTCCAAATTCAAGAATTCCTTCAGGAGATGGCACAATCTTTTATAGTTTTCAACGTTAATTATATTTAAGGGGATGGAATTAAATACTTGGATGCTTCTGTAAATAGGAGAATTCTGAGTCTTATTTGTTTTTCTAAATTCGTTTCTGAATATGTCTCGCTGTCTTGTCAAATAATTATGATATTCTATTTGTTGTTTTAATTTTGTTTGAGTTTTTATTTGACAATTCTTTATGCCATACATCTTTTGTAAGTTGAGAAAAATCAATTATGGTGCAAGTAGACAAGTAGGTCAGTGTCAGTCTCATTGTGTATTTATTATCAGATAAGAAGAATGTTATGTATCCTACTTGTTTATAAACAAGCTACAATTACGTGAGGCCAAGGTCGCATGTCATTGGTATCTTTGTGTAGTATATTTATATAAACCAGAGGGAATCTCTGATAGATAGACATAGACACGCTGTCCAAGGGTTTAGTAAGAAGTCTGGAGTCTACTGTAAATAAAGACTAAAGTGTAAGATGAACCTGTGCATTATTTCATAACCAGGACCAATCATTACACAATTAATGTTAAGAAACAAAAGTGAAAAAAATTATAGATTTTGAAAATTGAAAAAAACTATCTTCGAAAGATTGAAACCAAAGTAAAAGTGAAATAACCCCAAAATCGATAATTAAGAGAAAATTCTCACAATAAAAGTTAATAAGAAATGAGCAAAACTTCGTCATAGTCACCTGAAGTGTATACTGCAACACTTTGATCGGCCCCAGGGCGACCCTCATTCCCTCAATAGCGTCCATGAAAGCCTGCACCAGATGCGGCGACGTCTCGAAGATGTTCGGCCACACGTAATTCAGAAGATGGATGAGCGCGTCTTCGCAACCGAAACCGTACACGCCCAACGCCATGTGCTTGATAGCCGCGCACGCCGTCTGCCTGTGCACCAGATCTCTGTCCATCAGCGCGTCCTCCAACAGCGGCGCCACCGCGTAAATATAATCCTTGCCCATCTCGCCGATGTACTCGAAGAGGAACGACAGCGACTTTAACACGCCGTTCTGCACGTTCAGCTCCGGCACCCGGTACTCGTTCATCAGAGCCGGTAGCACGGTGAAGGGCGAGCAGGTCTCGGCCACGATAGCGATGGCGACCGTCGTGCACACCCGATTTTGTCTCTCTTGTACTTTCAAGTTGTTGAGGAGCGTCGCGAGCACGTCGTGCGGTCCTATGGCCTTCGCTATGTACCCGAAGGTGTTCACCGTAGCCCTCCGGATGGCCTTCTTGTGCGCCTTGAGCAGCTCCAACAGCTCGAAGCAAATTCGCATCCACTCCCTAGCGGACACGTATTCGGGTCCCCTGTCCGCGATCCTTCCGACCAAGTCGATGCAGTTCTCCTGCACCTTCTCGTGGCGATTCTTCAGGATCGGCGTCAGGCGCGGCAGCAGGTCCTTGATGGGCGGCGTCATCTTCGTCATACCAATGACGTTCACTATGGCCTTGAGGGCGCCCAGGATCGAACCCAGAACCTCGGGATATTCCTCGCCCAGGTATTCGTAAAGTACGACGCCCAAATGCCCCATCAGTTTTTCCTCCTGGCACGTTTTCATCACGACGGCGATGCGAGAGATGAGATCGGCCGCCTGCTGTCTCACTTTGGCGGATTTGTTGTTCAATCGCCAGAGGATGGTACCGCAGATCTGCGGTAGATACGGCTTGACTCTCTTTCCCAGCTGGTTGACGATCGTTCCGAAACCGTTCAGCATCACCACGTCCTCGGTCGTCTGTTCCTGGAACGCGTACAAGATGCCGTCGATGAGCTGTTCCTCCAGTCTCGAATCTATGTCCGCAGCGCCCAGATTGCCCATGATCTTCTCGATGCTTTCCATGACCATCTTTCTGTACTGCTCGTTCTCGTCTTTCAAATCGTCCACTATGCGATTTATTATTTCAGAAGCGCCCACTTTATTCGCTATCTCGACGGTCGTGTCGACCAGTTGTCTGTAGTTCCTCCTGTCCAGTGCCATCCTGTGGTTCCAGAAATGCTTGAAGAATTGCGGCAAGATCTCGTCTTTGATGTACTGCGATTCCACACCGTCGGTCGAGCAACACTGCTTGACCACCTTCAATACGATCTTCTTCATTTCCTCGTCGGGAGACTGAAACTCTCGAATCAGGATCAACATCACTTCACGCGTGTAGTAGTTGGCGTACTCGGCGTCCATGAGAGGAATTAAATAACCGATGGCCTTCAAGAAGGCCGCCAGACCCTTTCCTCTGTGCGTTCTTATACCTCTCCATAGAGGTTTCAGTACGGAGTCGAAACTTTCGATACCTGAAAAGTTTTTTAATCAGTTGCTGAAAAATATTTTTTGCTTACAAGGAAGGGCCAAGCTACAAGAACAGCGACTTCCACAAAGATAATATAATAATTTAAACCATTTGATGTAAATAATGTATCTTTGTAATTAAATGAACATACAAGACAAAGAAAATGTTTGTATTTAATATCAATCTTTTATTCTTTAGTTTGAATGTGCAAAATGGACTCACCATATGGGGTAGCGGCTTCTGCTAAGGCTGCTATACCGAGAGCGGTGATCGTTCTGACTTTTTGTTGTTCATCTACGAGACCGTGTTCGATGATCTCCACCAGAGATTTAAGATGGGGTAAAATAGCACAACCCATTAAAATTGCTATTTGCTGTACGATCTTGATACCAGTATGCCTGGCTTGCCAAGACTTCTTGGACCTGCAGACAGCCTTCAAAAAGGGTAGAAGGGAAGGAATGCCTGAAAAAAAAAAACAAAAAATGTTAAGCAAATCTAGAAGTAGAATATCGGCGATGTAACATCTCGTTACATCTGCTCTAGCATTGAGCTTCTATGTTTTCATGTAGAGTGTTAGGAGTAGTAGTATGTTTGATCTAAACAATTTCATATTCTTCAACATGAGATTTTTTTTGATTAATCATTTCTGGTCGTTCTACGTCTGTGCGAGTTCGTGACTGCTGGTACGGGATGTATGGTGTTGATTCTGGGGTCCCTCAGGGATCTGTTTTGGGTCCCCTTGTTTCTCCTTTTCAACAATACCTGCCGGATCACATAGAGGTCGGTATGATAACCATTTTTTGTGATTATCCATATCAGCCAGGAGATTTGAGGAACTTACAGGTACCTATGTGCAAATCTCTGCTGGAGAGATTTGTCACCTGATACCGTTCAAATACTCTAATTCTGGATCTCGATAAGACGGATCTCCTTCATTTTGGGATTCGTGGCATTAGACAGGTAGTTGAACAAGGCGGATGTGCTTTGGTGTCGAAGGATAGTGTGAGGTATCTTGGAGTCCAGATGGACAGAGGCATGAGATGGTGCGATCACTTGGATACACCGTGTAAACGACTCAACAGTGTATATTTATGCGATAAGAAGAACAAAATATTCACTCCATGTCGATTCTGTGATGAATTTCAACTACATCCTCGTCTAGGTATTTGAGCTACAATGTTATGCTGTGGGTTAACTCTGTAGATCGCTATAGAATTTTTCGAAAGGGCATCGAATGTATTATATTTAAGCCGTAGTTCATTTGTAGAAAGATTATAGCTTTGCCATGAATTTTTAAATAGAGAGTTATTGGAAACCTGAATTTACTGTCTTGCAGTATTTGTGCTGACCTTATATAAATAGTGCTCGACCTTAAAATATACTTAACATTTAGAGTTATTGAAACCACAGATCAACAACCTTATGAGGTTACGTTATAATGACAGTGGTAGGTACTTTGTCTTGCTTTATCAAAGGATAGAACATAGAACATAGATAGAAGCCGAAAAAAGAGAGGTTATGACATGTAAATCATGAAATAAGGTCTGGATAGTGCCCTACAGTAACCGCGCACAAATAACGACAAGCAGTAACATTAATAATGTCTCCCTTATTTTAAACATCAACTGCGCATGCGTATATGTCAATATAAGGTCGGCACTATTACTGCTTAACTTTATAAAAGTTCCAATAACTCTCTAATATCAAAATTTAATACATTATATGGAAGAAAACATCCAAAACGATACTAAAGTAGTTGATTATCATGAATATAAAACTAGAAACGCTGAGATTTTACCTATACCGATTCATGAAACATCAAAGTTTGAAAGATCTCCACTGACCTGTATATCAATGCCCATGTGACTTAAAGAATCAATAAATATCATTATTCTTAATACAATTAACAGTCTGCCATTGACATAATTGTTTGTGGTAAAGATCGCTTTAGTCAATAGTAACTACTTCAAAAGTGTCATTCGTCTTAAACTTACCAAGAGCGGAAGCGACGACGGCGAAGGCTCTCGCAGTCGTATTTCTCACGTATTCGTCTATATTGTCGATGTCGGGCCTCATTGTCGAGATCATCGTCGCCAATCCTGCGGCCTTCGCCAAGTTGGAGATGATCTCTCTGCCCTCGACTCTGGCGTAGTAATCTTCGTCGATCAGCAGCGGCTCGATCACCACAAGTATCTTGTGGACGTACGGCCTGACCAGGTCGTCGAGTTTGTACAAGATGCGATCGATCACCTTCACCAGTAGATGCCTCTCTTGGTCCTCGAGAGTCGGACTCATCAGCAGGGGCAGGATCTGATTGAAGAGGGGCCCGGCGCCGAACTCGCGCGCCTTGTCAGTTATCTGCCTGAGGGCCGCTTTCCTCATGGGAGGCGTACCTGAAAATGATTAAATTCGAAGTAACATTGACAAAGAACAATCATCGTCGAAAATTACTCACCGTTCTTAATTTTGAGCAACAGCTTCATTATTTTCCTTTCCTTTTGTTCTTCCGGGCTCAAGGCCTCTTCGTCCACGTCCACCAGAAGCTTATCGAAGTATTGTGCATCTTCTGGCTTCATGAACGGCAAATTTTGTCCTTTCGGCTGATTATCTAGATATTTTGCCGATTTATCCTCTTGTTGAATGAAGAAACCGGTAGGTGTTCCCCCAATTAACGGAGTAGGCGTAGCTGTAAGTTTGCGAGCTGGCGTTCTGATGGGAATGTAACCGGCCGGAGGAGGTAGTACTTTGTAACCTGTGAAATACGATATTGTTTATACCCTCTGAAATTTGAGAACGTTTTTTCCTATAACTTCCAACTAGAAACTCGAAAACTTAGAGCTTGAAGTATCGATGAAATCATTATATTAAAAATTAAACCGACCAAATGCGAGTCGGACTCGCGCACGCAGGGTTCCGTGCCATTGACGATGCCCCCTTAAATATTTATTTTATTATTAAAGTAAAAATACAACTTAGCATTTTGGGAATATTTCAAGTGCCTACCTGTTGCAATTATTGATATCGAGCAAAAAATGGCAAAAAAATCGCGTTTTTTATATGGGAGCCCCCCTTAAATATATGTTTTAATTTGTTTTTAGTATTTGTTGTTATAGCGGCAACAAAAACACATAATTTGTGAAAATTTCAACGCGGTTCACTCAGTTGTATTTTTACTTTAATAATAAATAATAAAATTAAAATAAAATAAATATTTAAGGGGGGCATAGTCAATGGACGGAACCCTTCGTGCGCGGGTCCGACTCGCACTTGGCCGGTTATTTTTTCGTTCGAATTGAATATCAACCACATTAATTCAACGATATCTCACCGGGTGGAAACATGGCATCCAGTTCTTCGTCCGTATAAGGCCTGTTCCTCTCGTCGATTTCCCTCTCCCACCGGTATGCTTGCAGTTGTTCTGGAGTCATAGACGCCAGATGGCCCGGCGTAGGGGTGGCCATCGCCATCGCCTTAACACCTACGGGAGTAGAACCGCCGGGAGTTAACATTGGCGTTGCGTGTCCCGGAGTACCGTGGGGAGTTTGAGGCGTCATAGCTCCCGGAGTCATGGTCTGGGACGGCGTCGCAGCGGAAGGAGTTTCATCCCATCGCGATCTGGAAAATTTAATTTTCGTTTTGAAGATAACACGGGCGCAATAACAAAAATAATCGTTGCAAGCAAATGAGTATAATTATTATCTATTGAAACTGTAGTCGAGAACAGGATGTCTACTCAAGTAAGGATTAAAATTCCTTGAGAATTCCAAGATATTGGCCAGGTGTATCGTGATACGATTTTTCTCTCGTGGGCCACTCCTATCATAGGATTATTTTCTGCCAATGCCTTGGACAAACGAGTTTGATCCTTTTTTTCCCAAGAGAGTTTCTGAAAGAACTTGCGTCATGTGCAAATGCTGTCAGACAATATGCGTTCACATAAGAATTTATCAGTATTTATTATTATTTCTTATTATTCAATACTGGTTTTATATTTGCAGTAAGCAAATTTGGAGAAAACTAATCTCTTGAAAAAATTTCCAGAGAACCCAAAATTCCCTGAGAATTCCAGGAGAATAAAAATTCCGTAAGATTTCCAGGACTTCCAGGTTTTCCAAGGATGTAGACACCTTGAAGAAGCTCAGATCAATGAATGTTTTGTAAGGACATGAAGTGTATTACTTCAACTACCCTAATATCCCCGTAGTGTTTTCCTCCGTAAAACTTCCATTTTTAAGACTGCAAGTGAACCTCTCGCGGTTTGTTATTTGCAACGCGGACATTAACCGCGAACCTCCCGGAAAGTTGCTTCTTTCGCTGTATTTATTTGAAGACTCGACAGCGTCATCTGAGGATAGCTTCTCTCGTAGCGACTCTGTTCGCGGAACTCAAGTAAGATTCCAATCCGGATAAATCCACGCAGCAGGTCGATTTAAAATGTCATTAATCAAAAACGGAATTCTAATAGTATTATTAGGGACTTAAAGCAGTTCTTCAAATAGATCACTTATCCTTATCCGTATACGTAACGTAACGGAGATACGTGATTAATCAAAAAGAGACATAAAGCAAATGCGTTCGCAACGTAACCATACATGTGTTTTAATTTTTAACCTAAAAAATAGTGAGAGTTGACATCTACTAAAATATAGTGACCTTTCGCGTTTCCTATTATTTATTAATCATGGATGCAATTTTTGCATGGAAAAACGAGAGCACGGAACACAAAAAAGCAATACGTACGTTAGGTACGTGTGACGGATTGATACGTTCCACGTAACGTAACGAAGCACACGTATCGCTTCTGCACATGCGCTTTGCGATACGTATACGGATAAGTGGTGATTTTTAGAACTGCTTTAAGTCCCTATTCATATTATGTACAGTTCGCAATCACTTTTTGATATTGAACTGTTCCTAAGCTACCGTTAAGGGAGATTAGGTGATTAACCAGGGTTCGTAAATATCATGATATTTATTGAAAATATCAAAATATCGGATATTAAGGATATATATCGGATATATATCAAGAAAATGGATATAAATAAACTTTTTTGATATTTTCAAACTTTTTAAATAAAAACACATTTAGATTTAAAATTAAATGTTTAATATAATATCAAAAATCAAAATACATTTTAATAAAGCAAAAAAACAACGTTTTTTTAGGTTATATTTTTATTTAATTAATTACTTGAACAAATAAAGCTTAAATCATCAAAACAAATCCTCAATCATCAGCAAATGTCCTCGTTTAAAAAAAAACTAAATACACTAAATTCGTATGGATATAAAAAGTAAAAATACAAGAACTTTAATTAATGTAATAATGTAGCCAGTGGCACATCATCTTCTGCTTCAGAATCTGTATCTAAAACAGCAGATCCAATACTAAAGGTTGCATCAGATCCAGATGCTTTTGTTGTCTCTGTTTCCCAGGCAAAGTCCAGATTGACGGCTTTTTCTTTAGTATTCTGGTTAAAGTGCTTAAACAAAAACGTTAGTTTGCCAGCTTTTCCATTCCCCAGCTTATTCCTTAGTTTGCCATGAACGAATCCAAAAGTCGAAAAAATCCGTTCAATGCCTGCTGAGGCTGAAACTGCTATCAAATGCTTGCTGCACATATCCAGAAATCCTTCTTGGAGCTTGGCCCAGGCAAAGTACTTTTCTGGCTCAATCAAACTTACAGACTTCCACCATGTCATTGGAGGTGTCGTTTTAAAATTATTTCCAAACACACACAGGTTTTGCATTTTGCCCATTTACCAGTATTTTTTTCTTTTGATTGGCAATGAAAATGCTGCCATATGGGATGTTTATCTCTAGGCATGTTGATTATGTAAACAATATGTCATAAATTTTCAACTAGATTATATTTTTTCGCTTAACTTGCTTTAATGAATCGCCGAAGTCAAATGCTCTATAAGGCGACCTCGAAATTTCAACTGCAAGCGGCACCTGCAGGGGAATCACACGAGATCGAGCATGTAAATCCCCGACGGCCGCAACCGGTATTTCACGTCGTTGCCGTTTAATGATGCAGTGTAGCCAATTTATCGCAAAAAATTAATAATTTTTCCGTCTTTGATATATATCACGAATTTTGATATTTATTGAAGTGAAAATATCATGATATATATCGTGATATATATCACTTGATATATATCAGCGAACCTTGTGATTAACGTTCGGATTAATGAATTGCCACAAATAAAACTAATTCACATATATTTATAAGCAATTCGGTATACAATATTTAAGGTGTACGTGGTTTAATTACAGAAGATAGACGTGTGTCGTATCTCCGGAGTTCTATTCTTAACTAACTTATTTTCTATCTGTTGTGTTCTATCTCATAAACTGCCCTGACGCCCCGTTTACCCCTCAGTCTTTGGGTGGTATAAAACGACTCGTAAACATATGCGAAATATCGTCCTAAGACCCTTACGCAATAAATCTAGTTTGTCAAGGCAGTTGACTAAAATAAATATATCCATAAAAGACATATATCCGTTATATGTAACAAATTACACAGACTTAAAGACTTAAAGAGAACACCCAGATAAGAGTTCTCAGAACAACATTTGGAAATAAATATTGGCTGATGCCTTTAAAACAAAATACTATATGAAATATTATTCCAGGTACGTAACATATTATATATACATAAACTTTTTTAGAAACAGAAATAAAACATTTTCCTCACCTTCTCTTCGAAGCGCCCGGCGTTGGCGTTTCCTGGATCAAGTCCGCCCCAGTTCTGTCCGTTCTGGGAGTTTCCGCCCAGCCGCTAGAATGTCCGGGTGTTTCCCTTTCCGTCTTCGGGGTTTCGTCCCAACGGTTTCTTCTAGAAGTACTTTTGTCGTGACCGGGAGTTTCGCGTCCCGGCGTTGCGGCGCCGGGCGTCGCGTCCCACGCCCTGGTAGATTGACCGGGGGTTGCGCCGGGAGTTTCGCTACCCTTGTGACCTGGTGTCTCGTCCCAACGATGATCGGCCGGAGTTTTCTGGAAAAGGTGCGTACCGATCAAATGACATGTATAAGCTATTATTTATAGTGATGGGGTACTCGAGTACAAAGAATCGGAATGCACTCGATTCTCAAGAGTACTCGTTAGTATTCGAATACTCACAGTGAAGTATTCGAATACTCTCAGTACTTGAATATGTTTTCATGGAAGGCAAAGATAGACTGTACGGGACAAGGGCGCACTTGATTATTTGAATGAATAACAAAATTTCATTAACATATTGTAAGGCGGAATTTTCTATCTACGTCACTGGCGATAGAGAGACGACGGCGGTGACAAAGGAGAACTAATCTATGCGCAGAGAGAGCTTCGGGCAGGCGTGCGTGGAGCGACATAGAACAGAAGAGAGAGAGACGGTGTGGTGACTGACTGGTGTTCTGGCGTCATCGTTTTCCTTTGTGTGGTTCTACTTTTATTGGCGAATAAATAAATTTATTAGTAACTCGGTGTTTTCGTTAAAAGTTAGTGTAATAATATATTCAATCTTATACTCAAGTTACATAAAAAAACAAATGAAAATAAACTCTAACAAATAAAATATCACTGAAAACAAGATAAAGAGAGAATGTATTCAGATAATCAAGTTATATAAAAAACAAATGAAAATAAACTCTAACAAATAAAATATCATTGAAAACGAGATAATATAAAAAACAAATAAAAATAAACTCTAACAAACAAAATATCACTGAAAACGAGATCATATATGAAAAACAAATGAAAATCAACTCTAAAAGATGTGAAATCGATTAATTAAATAAATCTACATCATATTTCGTTCAAATTTTATATATAAATAGTGGGAGGTGATAGAAAATTCTTTCTTTGTATCCGAGTACTCAGTACTCGGTAAATATTCGATTCTTGAGAGTATTCGAGAACAGAGTACTCGATTCTTAAAATCTTTCGATTCTCCCCAACACTAATTATTTAATATTGGAACAAAGTTCCTTATCGCACGTTGCAATTAAGACACTTTGCGAATGAAAGATACGCCTGAAACTTGCTAGGCGTGTGCATCAGCTATGTTATAGTCTGTCCAGCGAGAGGTGGCGTGCACGTCATCAATTGTATATGACCAGGGCCGGATTAACCCTCTCCGGGCTCCTAAGCAACAACCCTGTCCGGGCCCTAGGTCTTTTCAAGTTGATAAAAGGATGTAAGTAACTTCCAGATGATCGACTCCAGGTATCCTCTCACTTAAATGTCTTATGTGATACTGCAACAACATGGTTATTTTGACTTGATGCTGCAGCATCACCTTACCTGACTCGTTAGCTTCATTGAAATGGTCTTAATGAATAGGTTATAGATAGGCGATGAATTTTGATCCAGGCTGCATGATGGGTTAGGAAAGAGAAATGAGACGGGACGCGGTTATTTTAAATTTGATCTTATTAAACGCAATAAAATACAACAAACTAAAGAAAACAGTTTTGTGAAGAACAAATTGGAAAAAGTCAACTTCCAAGATATTTATCTTTTTGTGCAGTAGAGTAAGTTTGAATATTAACTCTTTTAACTTTTTTAGAAACAAAATCGTTTAAAACATCTTGGAGGTGGAGCCTTTCTAATACATCATTTTCAATGGCCATTATCGACAATGAATTCAAACGGTTCTGAAACATTGTTGAACGAAGACAGTTTATTAGTTCTACTACTCGATACTAGATGGTTCTGTATGTATGAAGTATTTCATCAATTGACAATATGCGTCAAAAGAAAGCAATAATATTGTTGAGGAATACAAATTTTCAAATAAAATTTTCATTCGATGAAATGGTTAATCCGGCCCTGTATACGACGTCGTTCGTGAACTCGCTGACCCAATTTTCAACAAAAATGAGATATCTTACATGTTCGACATGGCGGCCATTCTTAGCAGTAAATTGAAATTATTCCCTACCAGAATTGTCACTCTATATTCATCGATCGATAAATCGAACTTTTAGTTACAAAATCTTCGAAGAACTAGGTTATCTCGGCGACTGTCAAACGTGAAATGCCGATTGCCGGAGCGTTAGTCAAGAGGGTCCGACAACATTGCAAATTTGGAAATGAAATGACAACTTAACAACCATTCAACTTATTTTCATTACTCGGAATGTTAATATTTCTTGAGAGATACATACGATTTGATATGTTGACAGAAAATTTGTCGAAATGGATGATCCGGTCGCCATCACCATATAACTACTTTTTCAGAAAATTACTTTCGACAGATGAGAATTTTGTCAATTTCGAATTCTATTTATTTGGGTAAGCAGCATTGGATCGTTATTTGCGCATGACTGTGACGTGCACGTCAACTCTCGCTGGACAGACTATAGTACAAGTTTAACAAGCCGTGATTTCTGTTATTTATAACATCTTTTATTCATTTAATTATTCTCGAAAGTTGTTATTTTATTAGTATAGAATTAATACTTTCAGTAGAAGTTGGAGATAGTGAAGATTAAGTAATGGTTTGTAAATTTTAGTAAGATATGAGTAAATCGGTGTATTATTATATATTAAGTATGATTTTGAAGAGAACTGATTATGTTTTTCACGAAATAATCTACAATCTAATCATACAGTGTGGAACAGCCAAATGGAATAAATTCGATAACGAATAAATGAGAGCGTGTTGGGAAAAACGCATAGACACGTCGATTTGTATTTTCAGATGCGCATTTAAAAAAAAAAAAATTTTATAGGGTGTGTCATGTGACAGTGGCCGATACCAACTTTCTTATTTTAAATACAACTTATCAGTTTTTTGGATTCTTCAGAAAATTCTAGACATAATTCATGTACAATGTCCCATACCTATCTTCAACTCTTTCGGAAATATTAAGTGTTTTCAGATGTATTACAAAAATTAACATTAAAAAAAGAAAATTATTTTATTTCACAAATAATGTAAAAAAAAACAAAAAAACATTAATTTCAATGTGAGGGATGTTCAAAATATTCGCCGCGAACGTCTTGGCAACATGCTAATCTGGTATAGAAATGTCTTCTAACGTTTGTAACACATCTGAAAACACTTAATATTTCCGAAACAGTTGAAGATAGGTATGGGACATTGTACATGAATTATGTCTAGAATCTTCTGAAGAATCCAAAAAACTAATAATATACAGGGGGTTGTATTTAAAATAAGAAAGTTGGTATCGGCCACTGTCACATGACACACCCTATATAATTATTTTTTTTTTAAAAAAATGCGCATCTGAAAATACAAATCGACGTGTCCAAGCGTCTTTCCCAACACGCTCCCATTTATTCGTTATCGAATTCATTCCATTTGGCTGTTCCACACTGTATAATGAGAAGCAGGGATCAAAGTGTATAATTGAAGCAAACAAAACGTTTTTCAAATTTTTTGTTCATCAAAAAATAGCGATTTCAACATAATTTTTTCTGATAAAAATTCACAAGTCATTGTTAATTTCTTTTGTATGATTTTTTTTTTTTAAAATGAACAATGCTCCAGCAAAATCTACAATGAGATACAACAGGGTGTCTATACTCAAGTCAGGATCTATAATTCCCAAAGAATTCGAGGTGATTTTATTATTTGCAGGTGTATCGGGACACTCCAGTCAACTTGCAAATTCTAAGGGCGTAAAAAATGCTGACCAGGTGATCGAAGCGTGTCACGTTGTGAAAACAAAGACCAAAAATTTTTTCATTTACTCTCCACTGCAAAGATAGACCAAATTCTAGTCAAACGCAGTAACCAATAGACCGATAATGCGATTATATAAACTCGAAAGGAAAAATTCTCCCCCAAGATTTTATTGAATCCATTGAAAATAATACTCACATCTCCATCTCCCCATACAGGAGTTGCAGCTTCCCCAGTGGGGGTACTAACAGAGAGCGTCTTCTTTTTGCTAGGAACAAATACCTCATCGATGGTCTGATCCCATCTTCCCCTCTTCTTTGGAGCCTTAGATTCCCCATTGATGACCCTAAGAGATCCATCTTTAGCTTTCTCTAAAATCTTTTTCCTGATCTGAAATAGAATGTACGTTTAATTATTCTGAATTTCTCGGAACGCTCGATCTAAAAACTTCAAGAACTTTTTTATTATTACCTCATTTTCTTCTCCTTTGAGCAACTGCTCTTTCATGATCTGGGAGTACCCACGAACATTGAGATCTGGCGTCTTTCCTCCTGTAAACATAAAAAGCGTTGAAAAACGCATATTAGTTAAGCGAAGCACTTGATTTGAAAAAAAAAACTCTTTGTACCCCGCCAGATGGGCAAGGCAGAGTAGTATCTGTTCTTCAGGGTTGACTAAAATGAAACTTGCATGTCTCATTCAATTGTTTGAATAAAATTTTATATGTAGTCAGACATAAACGGAAAAAAAATATTAAGTTCAAATATCTTTCAATAACTGAAACAAATTTGAAATGAATGAAGTAGAATATTTTGATATTCAACTACTTATATCTTTCACATGTATCTATCCTCAATTGAGCCTTCTCAAAACATAAACACATTGTTTTAGGTTCACTTGTTGCAATTTATTAAAAGCATTCTCAGTTAAAATGTTTGTAAAACTTTAACATTAAATTATAGATATCAAAGTTATTCTGAAAACAATTAAATAAACCTCAAAGTTTGTACTGAAAAAAAAATCATTTCAACTAAGAAATTATGTATCAAACAAATTCAGATACATCGAAGTAATTACTTGAACAAATAAACCTTATCAATGATTAATTAATACTACATATTATTTGTTTTATTTCATCTTCAAAGAACTGACAATTACTAAATGGTTTAAACAAATGTCTAACGTTATGAACAATTATTTTTGTAATGTTGGAAAGAATTTAGCTAATAAAATTAAAGAACCTATGCATAAAAAACTCACTTTACCACCTATAAACCAAAAAACAATTTTTTTACATTTGACCAACCATAATGAAGTACTAAAAATAGTTAAGAAAATGAAGAATAAAAAAGGTGGTATTGATGGGATAAGTACTAAAATTACCAAAACTTTAGCTGACTTTCTTGCTGAGCCTCTCTCTCATATAGTTAACCTTTGCTTTATTAATGGTGACTGGCCAAATGAACTAAAATGTGCAGAAATAGTACCAATACACAAATCTAAAGAAAAATATAAACCCTCCAATTACAGACCTATTTCACTGATCTCAAATTTTGCAAAAATCCTTGAAAAAATTTTTCACAACAGATTAATAAATTTTATACATAAATCTAACATCATTTCTAATAAACAATTGCCAAAGCTTTTGATACCATAAATCACGAAATCTTGCTAAAAAAATTATATAACTACGGAATCAGAGGAAATGCTTATACTTTGATTTCTAGTTACTTGAGATGAAGGCTGCAGAAGGTCAGAATAAATGGAAATTACAGTGACTTTGAGGAGGTGAATGTGGGTGTTCCCCAGGGTACAATCCTGGGACCACTCCTATTCATACTCTATGTTAATGATCTGCTCATGAATACGCCTGAGGGCCAGATTGTCTCATATGCTGATGATACAGCAGTCATAACTGAGGAATCAGATTGGAAAAAAGTAGAGGAAAAAATGAACTTTCAACTACAAGAAATATCAGATTGGCTTGTTTAATAAATTGTCGTTGAATATTGATAAATGTATTTGTAACTTTTGGAAATATTGTGATAGTGTACCTGAAAGATTGACACGTTAATAAGTAACAAGAAGTTAAGAGAGTTGAAAGTTGTAATATCTGGGTCTAATAGTAGACTATAGGTTGAGTTGGAATTTGCATGTTAACTATATATCAACAAAAAAATATTTGGTTTTTATATTTTTTAAGTTATCAAAAATATGCAACATAAGACGTTAATGATAGTCTATTACGCTTTATTTAATAGTGTGCTCAACTATGGTATAATAAGCTTGGGGTGGAGCTTATTCCACGCAAATCTCTTGCTGCAAAAAAGGCAGAATAGAATTTTAAAAATAATCAACAAAAAAAACTTCATATATGAAAATAAACCTTGCACAATAGAACAACAATTTTCACTTGAATCTCTACTATATCATTATGTAACTTTATCAGAATTATGTTCAAAATCAACAAGTGCAACTGGAAATAAATCTATACAATTGCCAAAAAGAACATTAAAAATAATTTAAAAAAGATCTTATATCAAAGCTATCCTAGTCTTTAATGCATTACCTAATGAACTAAAAAATATTGAAAATAAAATTAAAAGAAAAAAGCAGCTAAAAGAATATATTAGATGTAATAATATTTAATTGTGCATCAGGTGACGACTGTGATACAAACTAAAGAAGATTTTTAGAAAATATTTAAAGCCTAGTTTTTCAAGTTACTTAGAGTTAATTATATTAGTTTTTGGTTTAGTTTTAATTACCGGCCCCACACACAGGTAACTTTGATTACCTCTGTGAGGATATACTATTTATATTGGTCTTTAAGCTATGTATTTTGTATATTTTTTTATAAAAAACTGGTAATAAATACAATACAATACAATTACATATGTTCAATTCCAAATAAAATTGAATAGCTGAAATATTTTATTATATTTCATTGTTTTATTTATTACCCATTACTTTCATTCTACCGATTCATTTTCAAAGAGCCAATCAATTGAATAAGACAAACAAATCTTGATACGTACGTGTACTGGTCCAACCAGATTGGCAGAATCTTCAATAAACTGCTGATTCGAACCTAGAAATAGCCTGGGGTAATTAATAATTTTCTATACAACTCGCACGCACTTTCGCACTAAAAAATGATTTTACCAATTTATTACTCTTTTTGTTGCAATCCATTGTCATATAGATGCTTAGAAACTTCTGACATAAAGGTGGCCTATAGGAATAATCCATCCAGAAGAAAACGAGTATTATTAGTTTGATTTGTACTCTTGTAAGTTATCCTACTTGTTTCATTCTTTTAGAAGTCATTTATTCAACATTCGTTCAACCACTTTCAGAAAATATATACCCCAATTATTTTAAATTGATATTAAAGACTGAGAAGTTTTATGCCTGAAACTTTATGTTTCTCTGGGGATAATAATAATCTAAGGTTACATCTGAATGAAAATTATCTTCAAGAAAAAAGTACCTCTATCAAAAAAGCATCGTACAAACGACACTCCAAAATTTTATACAGGTGACTCTCCTGAATAATTATTTTGTTGAAAAAAATATTCAAAAATAGTTCTAAATTTGACAATCTGGTAATTTAAATAAACTATTATTTGATAAAATATAAATTAGAAATATATATATATATATATATATATATATATATATATATATATATATATATATATATATAAATATAATCTACTAAAATGTATGAGTGTTATAAAACGAAATCAATTAGACATTTTGAGAAAGTTTAATTATTATAGTTTTAGTCTGAAAATATTGGCTATAAAATTCTAAAACAAAATATACATTAAATAATACCATCATTGACATTATTATTTTACAAAGAAAAAAGAATTAATGAAGAAAAAACTTATTGATTAACTAAGCAAAAAATGATTCAATATCAAACTTCTCAATCTTCAATTAAATGGACTGTAGTCAATAAAGTGCAAATTGAGTAAAAAATAAAAATTAGACTCACCATCAGCAAAAGGATCTGCTCGTTCTGGAGAAATTATCAATTTTCTTCTCTTTTGTCTATATTCATCTTCTCTGTCTGCAATTGTAGCTTTACGACGATCGGCAAATGGATCATAGTCTTTGTCACTCTGAAAACAAAAATTAATATGATTGATGATCTTCCAATTAATCAAATATTTTGAAATAAAAACACTTGGTTTCTTCTATGTCAAGTAGATTTATATCAAATAATGGATTCCAAAATTCAGTTAGGTAATTATTTTTAATAATACACTTACTCTGGCCACATCATTAAGCAGAGCAACAGGAGCCCCCATACCAGTTCTCTTCTGTGCAAAACCCACATCTTCTTCATCATCATCAACTTCATCGTTTGCTGCAATTGATGTAACATAGCCCTCATATTTTCCTTTTCCTAAGCCATTATTATCATAAATTTCGCTGTCGAAATAACCACTCTCTCCTAATTTAGCAACCTTGTCGGGACTCTCTACCGGAATTTCCTTCTTCTTAGACTGAATTTCTCGTATTTGAGCCTCAATATCTACAAATACATAGTAAGTTTATCATTCTTCAAATAGTTTCTACAGTCAACACCTACCTTCGTGCGTTCTCGGTATGTTATCCATTTCTGAATAACTTCATTCACCGCAAATCTTCAATTATGAATATAATTTGCAGAATGCAATATTAATAATAAACCTACATATAACAAATAAAATATTTTTATCTTATCAGTGTTATAGAAGCACATTACAGACTAAATACAAAATGGCTGATTACTAGGACTAGGCGCTTTTTATCTCTACCGTAGATCAATAAATAAAATACAATTGTGACATATATAATGCAAAAGACAGATGGAAGAAAGTGACGTATTTCTTCTTTTTTATTTTGATGGCCACTATTATTTGACCTTACATGCAAAAACAAATAAGTATACTATATTATTAATGTGGCGTTGAAAATCAATTTATTAGACATTTGTGCCTGGAATAAGTACGCACCATGACAAACCAGCGGCAATCTGTAAACTTATAATCCGTGATTGTATAGTTATAAGTCTTTTACTTCAGTTTCGGTAAGAGCGAGATTGATTTTAAGGTTCTATTTATATATTACTCTGGAAAATATCTTTCAGTAATAATACCATTACGAAAGGCAAATGATTGTTCTAAGAATTTTTTTTTGATAAATACTAATAACATATTAGTATTCTCTGTCATAGCATCTCCAAGAACTAATTTAAATATGAGAAATTGAGAAAGTGAAAAATCATGGAAAATTCTTCTCCTTTAGGGTGTCACAGAAAATAGAAAAATTTTGTTTGACATTTGTCACTCTCCCGTTGAATCATACGTTTTCAGGTTTAGATTCTATCCTTGGGTTTGGGTTGAAAACTATAGGAAATACGTGTCCAACAAAATGAATGAAAGCTGAGTTTGATTATAAAACTATACTGTAAATCTACATTTATATATTTTTAAGTAAGGATATTATAATAACCCATTAATTTTGGTTATAAGATATTGTAATCATTTTTGAAGTGATTATTCAAATCTAATTTTATGTGAATTATAGGTTGTTAATTATTGATAAAGCGGCTATGGATGAAGATATATTGACTTCTGGTGGTAGTAGTAGTAAAGGAGTTGTTTCTCAAGCATGGACAAGATTGTCTCAGGTAACAACATTTTAGAAAATCTATATATTTACCATTTAACCTTAGTAAAATATTAGTATCCTATATAATATCATTTTTCTAAAATATATCCATTTATGGCTTAATTTCTCACTATCTCTTATACTCAACTTACCTAGATATATCAGTCTACCTTGGATACTTGGACGCCCTACAGTAGAATGAGATGGGGAGGCACTTGTCTTCTCTTGATCCTCTTTGGCTTGCAGATCCTTAACAAACAGGTATAATTATTATTTTTTGTATATGTTGTAGTGGTACCAAGGAGTGGTGGACAGTACTGTACCCTGGCAAAAGAGCCGATGGTTAGCAGCATTTTTCCTCCTGCTAGGATTCATGGTTAGAATCCTATTTGCCCAGGTATCCATTTTATTCAAATCTGGGAATTGTTATGATGAGGGTTGCTTTTTTTCATTCATTTTTTACAAAATATTCAAATTGTTCGGTGTTTTTAATTTGTTATGTTGAAGGTTATATTTGGAATGAAGTGCTATTATTCTATTAAATACTATGTTCTGTTTTCAACAAAGTTCCTTAAGGTTGCATGCTTCATAATTTTTGAAATTTTTTACTAGGATTAGTTGAATTTTTAAATTGTATGTGTATTTCATAATTTCAGTCAACCTGGTAGAATGGTGTGTATTTAACTTTTATATATGTGTGGTTGATTGAGTAATGTGAGAGAGTGAATAATATAATTCTTTTTTTTCATTTGGATAAAAGCGGGTGTTGGGAGAACAATTTGAATATTATCATGAAAATTGCTAGCTACACTGTTTCAATGTACCCTTTCCACCACTTCCACTAGTTTAATACTAAGTAATACTTTACAGCTATGTAGTATGTGAGTATTGCTATTGATAACTGTTATATATATATATATATATATATATATATATATATATATATATATATATTATGTATTTCCAATGTTTCACGTCTATAATCAAGTAGTTTAAATACAATCCCTGGAATCATTTAAACTATTATATATTTTGAACTTGGTTTTTCTAGGGTCATTTTTGTTAAGACGTTTCTATTATTTGCTGTCATCACCAGATGTTTGTTATTCATCAAGTATAAATCCAATGAAGCGATAGCAATCTATCGAAAAGTCGCATTTGGCCAATCAAAAGTAAATAATTTGTCTCTTCATGAAAATTACTGATAAAATATAAGTACCTTATTAATTTCAATTTTGAACCGTTCCAAAGGAAATCTAATCAAGAACATTCTGATTATTGTGGAGTACTTCTTCATTTATAGTTTCGGTTCATAACTTGTCAGTTGTCAATAGCTCGTTATTAATAATTTATCACATAGTTATTTGATTGACGAATATTTTTGATACTGCAAATATTTTCTTTAGTTCAATTTCTTAGTTGTATACATAAGGTAAGAGATGATAATAAAGAGCGTTATGTAGCTGCATTTCTAAATAAAAATAGTGCATTCCTTCCCTAAATCCAATAACCTTGAATGAATGCCATACTGGATGCATGCCTAAAAACTTTTCATTAAATTTTTTGAAAGCATCTCTTGACAATTTAAATTTTATTGATGTTTCAGGGCTGGTATATTGTGACATATGCACTTGGAATATATCACTTGAATTTATTTATAGCATTTCTAACTCCAAAAATAGATCCTGCTATGGATTTTGATGGTAAGATTCCTTGAAATCAGTAGATGCTATAGATATGTATGATTTTTTATTTTATTTATTTATCTTTATTCACGGGGCAAGCCCCATACATTAAAAATTACAATGTGTTTATGGCTAGAAGCCTACAAAAATACAAACTTGATTACATAAAAAAAAAATATTAAGTTATTCAATTCATTCAAATTTTAACAATGATTTTGATAAATTTTTTATTTTGTACAACGAGAGTGTGTTTGGATCAAACCAGTCTACGATTTTATTACATAACATAAATATTCTATCAATAATTCTCTCTTTATCTCCCTGACGACAATTGTTAGGTTGAAAATCATAAACATTATGACGAATGTTGCGGGGGGGTACATAAAAATTAAATTGACTCAATATTTCAGGTACATCTATTAAATTGACCAAAATTTTATACCCAAAGATCACATCAGCTCTATCCATAGCTAATTCAAAATTTGAGATTTGAAATCTCTGATAAAGGGGAACTAAATTGTGATCTGTAAACGGAATTCTCATTCCAGTTCTATACCCTGCATACCTAATAAATACTCTATTGAGAGATTCTAACTTTCTTATCTCTCCCTTATCTTTGGGTCTCCAAATAGGAGAAGCATACATAACTGTTGAATACACAAAGGAGAAATAAAGTTTTCTAAATGTTTCAATGTTGTTAAACTTATTCGTAAAGAAAATAGATTTTCTTTTGACCTTTTAGAAAAGTAATTTCGTAGTGCTGCTTAAAAGATAATTTGTCATCAAAAATTACACCTAAATCTTTCGTAAAATTCACTTGATTTATAAGTTCATTACTAAGAGAATATGGAAGAAGCCAAATAGATCGTGATCAACCAAACCTAATGTGGAAGCATTTATTTACGTTGATATTCAATCCATTAGCTACACACCAATTATTAAAGCTATTTATGTCATATTGCAATTTATCCATATCCTCGTAGGAGGTGATTTCTCTAAAAATCTTTGCATCATCAGCGAACAACAAAATTTTACTATACAGGATTTGATCTATCACATCATTAATAAAAATGAGGAAGAATAAAGGGGTCAAATGAGTCCCCTGTCCTACTCCCGAAAGAACAATGATTGAAAAAGAGTAGACATTCCCGATTTTTACTATTTGTTTTCTATCATGAAGATAAGATGAAACCCATCAAAGGAGACTCATGCCATAGGCATATAATTTTCGGAGTAAAAGTTCCAGATTTACCAGATCAAACGCTCTCGAAAGATCTGTATAAATAGAATCTACCACATAGCCAGAGTTTAGTTGCTTTACTAAGCATCATCGTCATGATAAACTGTTAAATTTGTAACAGTTGATCTACCATCAATGAAACCATGTTGTTGCGGAACTATGAATCACCGAAAATTTTGTGATAGACAACAAAATCAAGCAGTTTAGCAAATACATTATATTTATTTACAGGTCTGTAATTATTTATGTCCGCATTATCCCCGCCTTTAGGTAAAGGAATAATATACGAAATTTTCCATGCGTCCGGGTAAATCCCAAGAGCTAATGAAGCATTAAACAGTTTGGTTAACCAGACTATAATTAAATCTGAACATTCTTTTATCAGTTTGGGATGTATGCCATCAGGACCAGGGCTAGAATCTGGTCTTAAATTGTTAATGGCATCTCGAACATCGATCTCAGAGACTTCTAATGCATTTATATTATCACTAATATCGAATGTGATATTAGTTCCACTTAAATCTAAATTTTTGTATACACTACTAAATTAAACAAATTAACAACATCTTTAATATTATCAGCGACTCTATCGTCTGAATACATAACTGAGGGATAAGAATTCGAAGAGCTAATGGATTTGGCATACATGTAAATTTTTCTGGGATCAGAAGAAAAAGATTCTTCCCTACTGTCAATGTACTCTTTTTGATCCCGTGCAATTAAGAATTTGCATCTACTTCTTTCTTTCTTGAAGAGTTCATAATAAAAAGTGGAATGGTAGGTTTTATAGAGTTTAAGAAATTTCTTTTTATTTAGTATGGCAATTTTAAGTTCATTAGAATACCAGTGGGGAAATATTTTAGGTTTAACTAGAAAGAGTGGTACAAATTTATCAATGGTTTCCTTAAATATTTGGTTTGTGTCAAAAACAAACTCATTTAATGCCATCCCATTAACTTCCGCAATGTCAAATGAAATGTTATTTATAGCAGATCTAATCTCCTGATAATTTGCTCTATTGAAATCATAAATTCTTTCAAACGATTCAACTTTCGGAATAGATGCAACACCAAAAGAAATTGATAATGGATAATGAAATGAGTCGCTTAAAAATATTGATTCTTCTGCTACCTCAAGAGAGACATCTTTGAAATTACCAAAACACAGATCCAAAATATCACCGTACATATTCTTATTTTGATTAAATTGATATGATGATGTGTTATTAAATTTTTTTCTCAAAAATGTTTTATTTGGCATAACTTCATTTGAAGTATAGTACCGACACTCGTTTTGTATAGAAATTGGTTTGTCTGAAACGCTAAGAAATCTAAATAATTTTAGAAAAGTTAGCTAGTATACTAATGCTGTATATAATTGCAGCATTAGTAATCCTTCTTTTCTTCATGAAAATGATTTTAAATCTAACCGACTCTTTTTAGGATATATTTAAATGATATATTCAATTAGCCTTTCAGTGTCCACATAAAATGTTTAAATATTGTATACAATTAAATTATGTTAAATGTATTTGAACTACTATTTTATATATAATTTATTTCAGGGGAAGATAATGGTCCTGAATTGCCAACTAGAGCTAATGAGGAATTTAGACCATTTATAAGGAGGTTGCCGGAATTTAAATTCTGGTATTCTGTTACTAGAAGTACTGTAATTGGTTTCATTTGTACGTTCTTTGAATGTTTTAATATACCAGTATTCTGGCCAATATTAGTGATGTATTTCATAACCCTCTTCTGCATTACTATGAAGAGGCAGATAAAGGTATGTTGAAAAGATTTCGAAATACATTAAAAGTAAAACCATTTCATAAAATTCAGTTCGACCGGTATCTTCTTCATAATTTGTAATGCAATGTTTCTAGGAGCTACTTAGTGTTTTCTCAAGTTTATTATGTCTTTGCTTCTTCTTCTTCTGCTGCATGTCCATTAATGGATGTTTGCGATCACATTTGTCCTGTCCATTGCCTAACGTTGCGGAGCCATGACATCTTTTTCCTGCCGATTCCTCTCTTTCCCTCAATCTTCCCCTCAATTATCAACTGCAGGAATTGGTACCTCTCGTTGCGTATTACGTGGCCCAGCTATGCTGTTTTTCGACGTTTAATGATGTCTAACAGTTCGCGGTCTTTGTTGATCATTCTCAAGACCTCCTCGTTGGTTCTTCTTGCAGTCCATGGAATCCTCAGTACACGCCTATAGACCCACATCTCGAATGCCCCCAGCTTGTTCATAGTGCTCACCTTCAGTGTCCATCCCTCCATTCCATAAAGCAACACGGTCCAGACTAATGCTAATTAATAATAATAATAATAAGTTTATTAATTTCAAATATCATTTTACACAATCACAGATAAGTATAAAAGTAAAATTGAAACATGTCACAGATAAACATTAATCAAACAACACAGCAGGCAAGGAATTCCTCCACAGTATAAGGCTCACATTGTAATATGAAGTCATGAATCCTTCTCTTGAAAACATTATGGTCCAAGATAGTACGAAAACGCAATGGCAGGCGGCAGTATATTTTTATAGCCATATATTCAGTACTCTTTTCGCGAAGTGCTGTCGAGTTAGCCGGGAAGAGATAAGGAAAAATTCTTCTGGTTTTATTGACATTTTTGAAACTTGTGAAATAATTTTCATGCTTGTGGAAAAAAATCAGTAATTTATATATATATATATATATATATATATATATATATATATATATATATATATATATATATAAACCATATAACGTTAAAATGTTGAAATTTTTGAAAGAGCCACGACATGATTGTCTGAACCCAAGCTTCAAGATCGTTCTTATTACACCCTTCTGACACACAAAAATACTTTCTGCGAGGGACGAGTTGCCCCAAAAAATTATACCATAGGACAGCAAGGATTGATAAAAAGAAAAATACAACATTTTGAGAACCTTGAAAGTGACTTGATTCCTAAGCATATACAACATGTACGATACACTATTCAGCTTTTTTTTCAGGGTATTTATGTGAATATCCCATCTAAGATACCTATCCAAGCACACACCTAAAAACCTCACCGTCTCACTTACACTTATCTCGTGATCACAGTCACCTATCATAAGCATGCTTGAAACTGATCTTGGTGTGCTAAAAACAACACACTCGGTTTTTTGAAAATTTACAATTAGACCTCTTTCCCGACACCACCCATTAACTCCGCTCAGGACCACTGAAGATGCATCCAAAGCTGAAGGAATATTTGAAGCCGTTACAAGAAAAGTAGTATCATCAGCATACATAACAGGTCTGCATATCTCTTCCGGAAGTGCACTGGATAATGAATTAATATAGATGACAAAAAGTAATGGGCCCAGGATACTGCCTTGCGGGACTCCAGTATTCAGAATTTTAACCTCGGAAAAATAAGACCTGTTGCCCACCTGAATATGCACTCTTTGTTTTCTATCGGAAAGATAACTACTTATTAGCTTTAGTTGATTGTCTCTAATTCCATACATTTCAAGCCACTTCAACAACACCCCATGTTGAACGAAATCGATGGCTTTAGAAAGGTCGAAAAAAAGTCCAACAGGTACTTCTGCTCTTTCCAGAGCAGCAATCACATCAGTGGTCAATTTATAGATTGCCGTTTCTGTGCCTCTGTTTTTAACAAAGCCATGTTGATTATCAGAGATAACTTTGAACTTTCTGAAGAAGTGGATCATTCTATTTGCTAGAATTTTCTCATATATCTTTGAAAACGTTGTCAACATCCTCTATTATTACCATACTATTATTACCATACTATTACAGATTAAATTTTCTTCATTTTCGCCATTTTATGTTTGAAAATTATGTCGTGATAGACTTTTTTTTTCAAGAATTTCATTGTATGTACATTCATTTTTACTTTATCTGAAAAAATAATTGATGATTGTTCATTATTGATATTTAAAATAAAAACACTTGGCTTTAAGTTTCACAAATATATTGAATAAAAATTAACAATTACATTAGTCAACTAGTTTCGGGTTATGGGACCATTATCAAGACTGATGACAGTCAGACTAATGTAATTGTTAATTTTTATTCAATATATTTGTGAAACTTAAAGCCAAGTGTTTTTATTTTAAATATCAATATTTAATCATGTTTCACCAAGTGATAAGCGAAACTTCAATATTAGTTATTGTTCATTAGTTTACCTATTGGTTTTCAGTTTATACAAACTTACATTATTTTTATTATTATATCCCTTCACTTTCCTGAATATAATATGATTGATCGGACTATATCAGATATGAAAATATGTAAATTTTCTGAAGGTTAGTTGTTGATTTAAATGAAAAAAATTTGATTTACTTTGAAAATATTTCAAAACCTTGAATTTTGAATTATTAGTTGTAAAAATGTGTTAGATTTTAGTGTTTTACCCTTGGAATGTATTGCTACATCTTATTTTTTTTTACAGCATATGCTTAAATATAGATATTTACCATTCACACACGGCAAACCAAAGTATCAGGGCCACGAGGATCAAGGCAAAGTGATTCTGACAAAATGACAGAAGCAGTTTGTAGAAACATTGGAAAGTGTTTTTCAATTAAAATAAGTCACTCCCAACTTATAAGCGCTATGATTGTGGCATAACCTATCATTCACTTATTTTATACTGCAGATTACTTTTAAATGCCATTATTATGTATATCATTTTTGTGAAGGAGACTAGAAAATATATATTTTCAGGAAGTATATATCATCAAAAAAATTCTTCATCATGTTGTAAAATTAACTTCACATCTGGTGGTTCTTTTGTACATAAATTTACTGTTTAGATTGAATAAAATAATATACAAAAGCTATTGATAAGTCATTCTGAAATTCACTGGGGTTATGCTTGTGTCTTCTTATGAGTGTTACCTAGGAGATGGTGATAGGTAAGGGTGATTCCACTCAAAAATTTATATAATTAAAATATTTTGGCATATTTTTGATTAGGTACAAATTTTGTGAATATGTTTATATATAGTTATACTAACAGGAAATTAAACGATTTTTCAATTTTAAGTTTCTAATGGAAGTATATAAAAAATATACAAATAGTGTTTTATTTATGTTGTCCATATAACTTCTAAATTTTTGTTTATATTTGAATAAATCGTTGTTCCTCAAACTGATTTTGTGTTATTTTTTTTTTGAAATGGTTTCTGATGTATTTTATTAGAAAGTATCAATTGAATAGTGGCTTCAAATAAATACTGTATAGTATACCGGGTGTAAATGAGTGATGGGCCACCCCTATAACTTTTTAATGGATTCTTCGATTTTATTGAAATTTGGGTGGTTTATCTCAGACATAATTTTGAGTTTTTTCACATACAAAATCAATATGGCTGACTTCCGGTTTCACAGAAAACGATATAAAAATTATTAATTCAAATGGAACACCCTGTATATTTTTACATATTTTAATTCTGAGGCTTCAAATACATACATTCCATCTGTCAAAATTTTTTTCATTTTTTTGTAAACAGGGTCGGTCTCAGGAGCAAAGGGAACTAATAAGAATAAGATTTTTAATAATTACTTCTTTATTTAGAAATTGAGAAAACTGATGTGTGAATCATGTTGAAGGAATTTGAAGGAGCTTTTTTATATACAGGGTGGCCCATGTATGTTTCTATTTAAAAAACTGAGTTTTGGTTCGAAAAAGAATTTAATGGTTAACAAGTTTCACGAAATTGAATTTTTTGAAAAATTATTACTTAGGGCGATATTTTAAATCACTTATCTATGATTCAGACGACGTCGCAGCCATCTACGATAAAAAAAAACAAAATTGTATGTATTTGAAGCCTCAGAATTAAAATATGTAAAAAAATATAGGGTGTTCCATTCAAATTTTTAAATCGTTTTCTGTGAAACCGGAAGTCAATCATATTGATTTTGTATGTGAAAAAATTCAAAATTATGTCTAAGATAAACCACCCAAATTTCAATAAAATCGAAGAATCCATTAAAAAGTTATACTCATTTACACCCGGTATATCAGTTGGAGATTTTAAAAAGTTCATGCAAAAGCAATAACTTTAAATGTAGATACATTTTTTTGGGACTAAGGTGTCAACAATTCAAATGTGAATACATATTTAAGTGCTTCATTTGATGTTGAACCTACTATCGTAAATACAAATTTAAATTGGGTATACTTCGTGGAAATTGTAGTAAAAGGTTTAATTATTGGACATATTGGATCTTATAACTTGCACAATTAATACTTATCATTGATACTCTGTAGTATTGTATAAACTGGAATTGAACGTGATAAGCGTTTGAGAATTTTACACTGCAGGTATTTTAATTCTTGATAAATGCAGAAAAAATCTCTCTTTTCAATTATTTAGGAACTGTTTTGTTAAATTATAATATAAAAAATTCGTCTATAAGATTTATATCATTATTTGTACAAATTTAAGTTAAAATACGAAATATGATCTTCAAATAGCTGCATTTAGTGTTTTCCATAAAGTGAAGTTAGAATGAGAAAAAAATAAATTGTAGTTGTTTCAACTTTGCTTACAAGGCTTTATTGAATGATCTTCTTTTGTAAAGATGGGTTTTCATTTTCTACTTTTTGTGTTGAAAATGTATACAGAAAAATGACATAAAGAATGGTCTTATAGATTTCCAGCTAATGTTTCAAGGAAAATCATTAACTATGTTTATTTCCTTCATTGTAGATAAAGAATTAGTGCCATAATGAATAAGGGATTTTCTGAAAAAAGGAAATATTTTAACTTATAACTATAATATATCTACTACTTTTATTAATAATTTACAAATTCAGAGTATTCTTTTCATATCCTCTGCTAGCATAATCTGAAGGTTTTGATTTATCACTTAATTTAGGGTAACCAGGATCACCAGGAAGTACTGATGTTCTTGAAGTTATAAGATTCCAGCCACCTTTTCTGGTCCAATCATGTCCATTATATTTGAAGTAATAAGCAACACAGTACACACCAACTAATCCAATAAGGGCTTTTCCAGTAAACCAACGAATTTTTAAAGCTCTATCCACACCTGTCATTGGCTCAATTATTTTTTGAAAGGTATCCAGTGGGTACCTATAAAATCGCCTTATTGGATTACGCAGTTCTTTAGTCAATTCAGGAACCTTTCTAGGTTCGTTAGGGGATAATATTTGATCTTTGAGGAATTGGTTTCTGAATGCCCTTTCGTCATCCGTCATACCAACTAAACGTTCTCTTTCCCTAACGAGACGACCTTGGATCGTCATGGGCTTTACGCCCCCTGTTTCTGAAGATTTCACCATTATCTATCTGAAAATAAAAAGTTTATTTCAAAATTAGTATATTAGTTATGTAATAATAATACCTCAAAATATCGCAGCAGATATTAAAATTTTTATTGAGATATAGGTTAGACCATAGAGAAAAAAATTAATTGTCAAATGAATAACAAATCATAGAGAACAGGAAACTAATGAAAATATCGATGGTATAAGGAAGTCCTAAAGCAACGAATATCCAGCTTATGTGCAAATGAACGCCTGGCCAGTAGCTGCAAGGAAAAAGATGAAAACAGTGGATATTACCTATCAAAATGAATGTATTCTGATATTACTGAATAATGACTACTGATCGTAAATATTAGATGTTGTATAGTTGGACAGCGTAAATATGGTAAAATCCCATACGATCAATAGTCGTCTATTATTAGTTTTGAGTGATATTTCATTAAATTTATGTGATTTTCTTTCGGGTTTTCATACCATATCCCAATTTGAAAGTATTCAATTAAGATTTACTTTCTTTCGATAATTTATGGCATATAAGAATAGTAACATTATAAACAAAACAAAGGATAAATGAAAATAAATAAAAAAAGATTCTTATATATATATATATATATATATATATATATATATATATATATATATATATATATATATATATATATATATATATATATATATATATATATATATATATATATATATATATATATATAATGTAGTTTAAATGTTAAAAATACCTAACTCCTAGTAATAATATTAGAAATCAATGTAATCAGTATATAGTTGATGGAATCTGTCGTTACTACGTGATAATTTAACATGATGAACAAAAACTAAATTTGAATTTACTACGTTTAATATCACAAAATTTATTTTGTGATAATAAACGTAGTAAATTGAAATTTAGTTTTTGTTAATCAGTATATTTCCAACTTATACAAAAACTTTTAAAATGTTTCAATATCTTAACTTAATATTTCACTTGAGACTACTCCAGTTTAATGAAATACTTAACATTGAATGAAACTGAGAATTGAGTCGTCATCTCTATAATCTATCATTTGCTGGTAGTTTTGATCAATATTTCAGGTTTAATTATTTATAGCTAGCTCATTCCGAAAATATTAGTAATTTTTGAAGAGGAAGAATAATAAGTCTGAAATTAAACCCAATAGTCGTGTTTTCAGTTAAAATATTTAAAAACAAAGCATATGGTGGTAAACAAACTGAAAACGCGATCGTTGGGTTTTTAGCGGGACACATGTTGATTTTATACTTTACTGATGGATATTCAATTTGAAGCGACTACAAAGAGCTTTGGTTATTTTGTTATATGAACGAAATAGATTGTGTTCTATCACGACAGAACTGGTTATGCAGTACATAAGATAAATTTAATTTAGAGAAATTGGCTACCAATTTTGTTCTTCTATATATCAAATTGACATACTGTTAAATTTGGTTTTTGCGGTGTTTAATTGCGCCTTCTGACTCTCTGCATCAATTTAATTAATCAATAATAACAGAAAGATGGTTTTCATTTGCTCTTCCTGCACTTGGCGACACCTGGCGAAGTGGAATAAATTTTATAAGGCCATTTACATAATTGAAGGAAATTCGTTGGTTTATCTTGAAGACATAAATTCATTAGGTAAATTAGTGTCGGGAGAATCTCCGACAAACTTTTTCTTCTCTTTGGAGCAATTTATGGAATCCACTGGAAAACGCGATAGTAATGCCACCATGTTTATGAGTACCTTCTCTTAATTCTTCAGTATGTTTATAGACTATATATATATATATATATATATATATATATATATATATATATATATATATATATATATATATATATATATATATATATATATATATATATATATATATATATATATATATATATATATATTTATATATATATATATATATATATATATATATATATATATATATATATATATATATATATATATATATATATATATATATTATATATATATATATATATATATATATATATATATATATATATATATATATATATATATATATATATATAAATATCTATATATATATATATACAGAAACTGCCATCTATGAATTAACTCAAGGTGTCATTTTGGCATTGGAAAAGGGTGAAATTCCAACTGCCTTGTTCCTTGACCTATCTAAGGCTTTTGACTGTGTGTCCCATAAAATATTACTTAAAAAAATAGAACTATATGGAATAAGAGATAAACAACTGAATCTCATAAAAAGTTACCTCACCAATCGGAAACAGAAAGTTTCAGTCACTGTGAAAGGAGTAACATATATCTCAGATGAACTAGTGTCCCATATGGGAGTACCTCAAGGTAGCATTTTAGGACCACTGCTATTCATTGTCTACATAAATGATATAACCAAATACCTACCAGCAGAAAACTGTCAACCTATCATTTATGCTGATGATACAAACATTTTAGTCCGATCCGCAAACATCTCCTCTGCAACCGAGACATTGAGGTCTGTTTTGAGTAATATTGAGGAATGGTGCATTGATAACAAACTGATAATGAATGTCAGAAGACTGAGTGTATATTTTTCACTACTGAAAGACTAGGCTGGATCCCTCCGGATGTGTTATGTTACTGGGAGCTCAAATAGACAATACATTGAACTGGCATCCTCATATCGACCAACTAAAAAGAAAACTTTGTTCCGTGATATATACTCTGAATATGCTAAAAAAACAAGTTGAATCACAGTACACACATACAATCTGTAGCTTCGTATTGTATCATTTTTTGGGGTGGTTCACCTTATGCAGAGAAAATTTTTGTCCTCCAAAAATGGGCATTACGCACAATTTTGGGAATGGGTTACAGGGACTCATGTCGAAACTCTTTCAGGAAAAATGACTTCCTGACCATATATGGCCTTTATATCTACAGGCTGCTTTTGTTTCTCCATAAGCATGATTACTACTTTGTAGAGTGCAAAAACAGAAACAACACTAGACAAATTTTTCCCTATTTATATCCAATTCACTGCTCGGCTTTGAGAGAAAAGGGTCCGCAGTATGCAGGTATAAAGCTCTTTAACAACTTGCCGAAGTCGACTCAAAGGATCAGGGACTACAGGCTATTCAAGAAATCTGTCTATAATTTAATTTTGAGATGTGAACCATACAGCATTGAGGAGTTTGAAATTTTTTGTAGAATCAATCAATAGTATCGATGTTTGTAATGGTTTGTTGACTTTTTTCATTTTTATTGAAGTGTATCAATAATTATTGAGAATAAATATTATTATTATTATTATTATTATATATATATATATATTTATATATATATATATATATATATATATATATATATATATATATATATATATATATATATATATATAAATATATTTGAAGATATTTACACTTTAAAGGATGTATCACAAGTGACACATGTCACACGTCACTTCCGATGGATTGAACTCAATCGAAAGAAGAATAAAAACCTAAACAGATTTCAATACAAACAAATTCTGAATTGGATGGAGGGATTTCGAATAGATTGTTATATTCGACGAAATCCGGGAATCTGAATCTCCTTATCAACACCGAATAGAATATTTTATGCGAATAAAGGAAAAACAAGAATGGAAGAAATGGTTTTCCTTTATTTTAGTTCCAAAACAAGTAGTGACATTTTACGGATCTCGGAAAAACTGAATCTTTAGTGGTATTTTGTTATTTTTTTCAGAGAAGTTGATGTTTATATCGCTATTTTTTGTATGAAGACTTTTGTTTATTCATTTCGATCCCTGATTATCATTATACGAATATGTATATAGTAAAGTATTTGTGAAAATTATAATCGAATCTCCACTTCAAAATCTCACGTAGACTATAATAAACTGATTATACACTGATATCTTTATACTTTTTGAGAGAGGCAATGAGTATTGTGACCTGGATTTTTAAAGACGTACGAATATAGCTTACGCGCATACCTAGCAACGAGGTCGTGACTGTTACAAATGTTTTGGCCTAGTTTCAATTCGCCTAGTGGCTGGAGTGTAACGTACGATAAGGAATCCAAAAACTTGAAAAATGCCTCCATTGTGATATTTTATTGAGAATTAGATAGAGTTCTGAAATTTTCAAATAATAAAGGTAGTACCTACTTCTTGAGTTTCTGCTAAGATATCGGAAAAAATGTATTCACATTACTTCAAGTTCTGTACGTCGATTTGGAATATTATTTTCTATCATTTTATCTACCGAATTTTTATCATTCTGACATAATCAAACGAGCAGCAATTTCAGTTATATTTAATGGCATGACTCACGCATTATTAATGGTTGCTTCAACTCCCATTTAGGGATGGAGGAAAGATCTAATAACAACTGTTTGTGCACAGGTGGCAAAATTTTGCAATGTCTTTGTGATATTACTGAGAACATTGCCCAAAATTTAGCTTCTAAACTATGAGTTTTATGCGTCTACGAGGGATAAAAGTGAATTTATCGACATTAAAAATTATGACGTTTTTAATGTGTATCTTTTTTATTTCAGTATAACGAAAAACTCGTGTACAGCAAAATTTCATCACTAAGGTCGTATTTTTCGAGCGAAATGCATCTCGTCGAGATTCTAACGGATTGAATTATATTTTGAAAAATAATTTATTTTACTGAAAAAAAATTAGAAAAAAGTGCATCGTGGTTGGCAACGAAGGAACGCACGTGGTTGAGAACGAAGGAACGCACCTCAACATCAACTTAATCCACATACCAAATTCCAAATCTACCGTAAAAAAAAATTCGCGAAGTGCATCGCTTACTGATTTTTTTTTTTTCAATATTTTCATGAGAGTGGGTTGGAGAGTAGAAAGTGGCTAAGGTAATGCTACAACTGAGAATATATAAATATATATACAATTTTCAATTACAAAATTTATTTTGAATAGCTAAATTCATCTGAAGATCTCGAAATCCTCAAAGGAAACTATCCCAAAATTAACTTTTGGAATAGTAACGATTTTCATACAAAAAAAACACCCTCTTCATAAATTTTATATGTTCTTGTACGTCATTGTGTCTTTCTAGCTTATCTACGAATAAATGAAAATATTCATTATGAAATGAAATATTTCCACATATGCAAACCCTATCTCCAACATGCAAGTTTTGAAAAGTAGGGAAACAATTGTATAGCTCTTTAATTTTTGATTTTAATATGTGCTCTATTTCATCTTCCTTAGTTTTTGAGCAACTTTGTTCATTTTCAAAATTAGCACGTTTAATTCGCTCATTCAAATTTTCATTTAAATGACACTTCAACTGACCTGTGCCATCATCTACAGTTATAGTCTTCTTTTTTAGACAGATTTCAGTAATTACTCCAAAAATTATAACTTTTTTATAAGTAAAACCTTCAAACTTGAAATAACGAGAATCAAAAGATATACTTGATAAAATATGAACGATAAAGAAAGCTATCGCCTTTCCATTATCTTTTTCTTCTAATTCTGGATAATCATCTTTCAATGTGATAAACAACACTGCTGGAACAAAATTGAGTACAATATACTTTGCATAATATTATATTTAAATTCTACCATCTGATGAAAGAATATCAATTTCATCCTTAGTCGAATTTCCATTGCCTTCTTGTGAAGATGTTTCAATGGAGTTAGACGTACCTTCACCAAATTTCTTGTTTGGAACAGAAATACTCTCTTCAGCAAACAGATTTGGAGAATCTGAATTTGAATTGTTTTCTTGTAGAATATCTTCCTCAGTAGAATGAACAGGTTCTTTGCTCGGTTCTTTGTCTTTCGATTCAGGCAATCTGACAACTTTTAACTGATTCCCAATAACTTTGCAGCTCATCCAGCTACCTTGTTTGAACCAATTATTAGATTTTTCATTAGATTCCATTTGTGTATCGGTAATTTGAAGCTGTTCTCAGTAGATTCAGATTGAAAAAAAAACAGTTTTGATGAATTAATAGTGAAACGTAAATAACAGTTCATACATGTTCATTCATTCTAATCAACTAATAACCTCAAAAATGTGACTTAAATTCTAATTTGACAAATGACATTGCAGTAGCTCTGTCTATGTCTAGTTATCTCATTAAAAATGTAAATACCTGGGCCGACCGAGCTTTGCTCGGTCTAACTTAAATTTATCTCACAAAGTGAAAAAAATAAGATGATATCAATTTATTATTGACCTTGGTCAATTTTTACGAATATCAGTTTCAAAAATCGAAGAGGATAACAATTTAAATATAAGTTTCGTCACATTGCGTGGGCAAAAGGAAAAATGAAATAAATTGATCATTCAGGAAACTTACAAAAGAAGTAAAGTGCTTTTTTCAGAAGATTTTAGTTCAGAGGATTGTATTGTTGAATTGTTTGTATTTGAGTTTGTTCATTCAAGAATTATATTTTAATACATGTTGTGATAGCTGAATTATATATGTGTGTTTAAATGTTTACATTTCTAAAATTTCTCGGCATTGTAGAATTTGTAGATCTATTTCTACATCTGAAATTTCTGTGCAATCATAGTTGAAATTATGATTTTTATTACATCTCATAGTAAATTGAATTTGAATACCTTCATTTTGATAATGTAAGTACTTAAAATATTTTGTAGTTGCTCAGTAATTAAGAAGCTTACATTATTTATACTCAACTCAATTTCAAGTTTTTACATACCACTCTAGAAAGGAGCAGTGAATGTAAGAACAAAAACTCCTTTGTTACGGCGAGAATATGAAACCTTATCTCATAATGCTCCGTAATCACCATAAAAAGTAACGCAAGTGTAAAACGAATAATCTGCTTTATGAGGGAAACGAGAGCTCACCTTTTGCCGAAATTATTGTCCACCAGGTCTGGAAAGTACTAAAAAAGGAATGGCCGTAATTTCCTACATAAAATGACGTTTTCTGGCAGTCTTAATCTCTTCGAGCATTGACGAAATCTCCTGGAATTATTTGATGACAAAGAGGGTTGATGGAAATGTAGAAGAATGCAAGAGGATGAATCGGCGAGATATTTCATAGGAATTATGACGAAACTATGCAAATTTTGGAGAAGATGAGGGAGGATTAATAATTGTAATATTTGCTTGTTCCACGAGGGATAACGGCTTGTGCTCATTTTTCAGCCAAGGAATCATGAAAAACTGATTTCTAAGTCTTACACATTCGGATTTTATAATTTTAATTTTATTTTAGATAGAATAACATTTAGTAGATTCCATTGAAACTAATTTCTTCAACTTTATCGTATTTTCTTTAATATAATTGAATAAAGAACAATATAAATTATGCATTCACCCATAAAAATAAGAAAAAGTTGTTTTTAATAGTATTCCCCAAAAATAATACACTGTATTATTCTCTTTTTTTTAATGTCTAATTGTAAGTTTTTTTTAATACGATTCACAATCCTCAGAAAACGAAACGTTGAAAATATATTCTCGTGGCTTGTGGATTTTGGCAGAGGAAAGGCTGAGGTCATTATTATTTTGTATTTGAAAAAAATCTATGATATATTTTGATCACCTTACCTCATAAATATTATATAGTATTAGCTCAAAGAATTGGAAGCTTACGAACAAAACGAAATGATCAAAAAAGATATTTTCTATGAATAATCAATATTGATTATAATTTTCGGTAAAATGAATATATAAAAATACATCAAGTTGGCTTTCCCTTATTCAATTTTTTCCCTAAACTTTTTATATGTCTGTGATTTCAATCTCTGTGCTGTTATTTCCGGAGCATCGCGTTCCTTTAACACTGATTAGATCTTAATTGGACCATTCAATACGGAATATATGGAGTTTAATTGAGTTTGTGTAAGTGTCCGCTGACCCAGGCCATAAATTTCATTAGTAACAGTGAAGAGGAATTATTTCTTCAACCATAATGTACAATGTTATTTTATAACCCGTTTTCCTGTTTATAAACATTACTAATATTTCACGATTTTTCCATTTTCTTATAATCATCTCCTTTTAAGAAACAAGAAATTCACTATTTAGAGTCAAGATTTGTCATCAACTTTTTAAAATTTTCTGTATCTAATATATATACACGACATCTGTTCAGATTTTCAGGTAATGTGTTTTCATTATTTTTTTAGTATATTGGGTTGGCCACATTGTCTGTCATACGGCAGTCTCACCCATAGATATATAACGAATGACTCTTCGCAGGAATCACTGAATCAGTACCGTTCCGAATTCCTGCATATGGATCCATGACGTCATTATTAACAACCTAACCCCACATTTATGTTTTGTTTACTTTTTATAATGTCATGTTTTCCTAGTTCACAGAATTTTAACTTATATAAATTTTATAAACCGTTCGTAACGAGGTTTATAATCATAACAGAAAAAAGTTATTTTTCATGCTCTTGGTTTTCATCTTCACGTTTTGTGCACGTATATGTGTGTAAAATTGCAATAATGTTTAAACAGAATTTACTCATTCCACAAAGCTTTGAATAAGCATAATATGATACTGCATCATATTTTTATAAGGAGGTACTTAGTATATGAGTGTAACTATGAAGGTTTATATAAAGAAAAGTTTGCATCCAAACGGAAACTGATATACATTTGAAAAATTAGGGATAGCTATAAACGGGGAGAAAGTATTCCAAAAAATATGATTAAACAAAACACTTTAAATCAGTGGATTGTTGAAAAACTTTCAAATATATGTAATGACGAATGTCAGCTAAGATGTTTCAATTGTAAAATTTGTTTACTTACATAACTTTGAATGTAGCTGTTCGGACAGCGTTATTAACTGTGATATTTGTAAACATATACATGTATGCCTGATGGATTCTATTCCTGAATGTGTAAATGATGGGGCTAGTGTTGCAACTGCAAGTGTAACTGTTTCTCAGCCAGTTCTGTCTTGTAGTGCTTTAAAGAATATTCAAAAGAGTCAAGTTTGGACTTCAAGTTTCGAAAATAATAGAGATTTACTTAAATCGAAAATAGAGGTTATTCTTGGTTTCAATCATAAGTTTGATTTATCAGAGAGTAACTGTAGAGTTACTCTCTGAGTAGTCACGTTTTGAAAAAGTTGGACCAGGTTATTGACATCTACAATTCAATGGGTGAACTTGATCAAAGAAAATGTTCATGTAAAACAAAAAATAGAACCACAAGCTAGGTATTTTTCCTAAAAAATGTAAAAAGGGAATTCAAAATATTCCGCATCCATTACCATTCGAATCTAAATGATACATCTTTTATTGTTAGAACCCACTGCAGCTATTACTAATATCCAAACAGGTGTTGATCATACTTACATGTAGGGTTTTAGTGAAAGTTCATTTATATTTAAGGAATTTGTTAATTTAATCTTTTTGAATAAATGACATATAAATCTGTAAAATTTCTATTATTTTTCAAAATCTCATGTTACTAGATAGTTTTCCAACTTATTGAAGAAATTATTTTAAATTTCTCATTTTCTTATATTTTTATAATTAATCATTTCCTTTTGTTCCTAAAAAGTATCATATTTTTTGTATATAATACAAATTTTGGTATTTTTATTTTGAGTAATTAGCGAATGTCCGCCTCACTTTGTGGCCTTTATTTTTTTATTTAAAAAATCGAATGTCGAAGCAGGAAATTTTCAAATGAACCGCCTTGAATGTCACATGACGGTTATGACGTCATGGATCCATATGCACGCTTTGTTGCTTGTAGCGATTCCTGCGATGAGCCATTCGTGATATATTAGAGTATATATATATATATATATATATATATATATATATATTATATATATATATATATATATATATATATATATATATATATATATATATATATATATATATATATATATATATATATATATATATATATATATATATATATATATATATATATATATATATATATATATATATATATTAAGATTTCTATGGTCTCACCAGTCCAAAATTCTAAGTGTAACCAACACAATAAACTACACATTCAACAATATCTTTTGGTAACGTCTGATATATCATATCTGCAGAACAGTTATCAAGATTTTGAAATGATTTCTTTAAAACTGTTAAGAACATTGCATAATAACTTCACGATATAAATCTCCATCTTCCCATGTATAATGTTATTAAAGCTATTGATTATATAAAACATACTTCAACACTTTCAGAAATTAAATTCTTGTTTTTACCAATTCTATTCGAAAAAATCTTTCACAATTTAATAATGAGACTCCATTCATTATTTATGAATGCAAGAAATCCAATTCACTAATGAAAAGGTCTTCATTGAATTTCTAGAAGTAAAATTGCATTGAATAAACCAATCAGGGTTTACATTATCGTCCAAAAAACCTTGGAAAAGACCGAAAGACTTTTCTGGTTAAACCGCTGCCAGATAAATAATGAAGTTCATTCACTTAGTGAATGTCTGAATCTAGTTGATCAACGATATGCTGCCTCCTCATTGAATTCCTGCAATAAGATCCTGCCTTTCAGATAACAAATGAATCTTACTTGAATTATACGATGCCAGAGTTGGTGATTTTCTATTGAGATTGTGTGTGAATGCTGTAAGATTTTCTTCTTAATCAATCTGGAGAATGTCAGTTACTTTTCGTGAACTTATATGTTATACTCAAACATTTAATTTAACAGATTGCTTTTTTGTAATTATAAGATATTCGAAACCTGATGAATATATTGACATAATTGATGAGGAAATAGAGTAAGGTTCATTTATCCATTTAGGTTGACAGGCCATGTAACCCTGTCCGGGCCCCTAGGCAAAAACCCTGTCTGGGCCCCAGGTCTTTTCAAGTTGATAAAAGGATGTAAGTATGGAGTTTTCTATTTAAAGTCAACGTAATTATCGTAAACCGCTATTTTGAGTTTGCGCAGAACGGAAAACGTTATTAACGGGTTGAAGATCCAAAAAGAGATTTTGAATTCAAATTTATTGCGAACGTCAAATAAGTATAACCTCTCTTGTGTTTTTGTATTTTCTTTGTCGGGTGATTTTTCCAGTTTTCATTCACCTATTATTAGCGTTCTTTGGGTAACTCATCATGGAAGATGTAATAGACTATATAGCGATCAGGCGCGGGGGAGTGGATCATAATTTAATGAGAGGTATAATCTTACATAACATCTTTGAATAGGAATAATATTGAGGCTGAAGAGGTGAGAAGAAGTTTCCGTTTTCAAAGAAAGGATTTGCCATGGTTATGCCAAACTTTGGAGATAACAAACCCAATAATTACACGATCTGGACATAAGGCAACTGGTAAATTCAATAGTTTGTAGTACTTAATAATTGTGATTAATTTGGGAAAATATATTTCTCAGGCATCGAAGGCTTATGTATTTTACTGTTCTCATTGAAAATAATTTTCCTGTTATAAGGGAAATGTGCTGCTGAATCACTGACAAAATATCTGGGTTTTCAAATGGATTATTACTTAGAACCACTCTAAGATGTAAGAGATCCTCCATATCTGTAAATCGTAGACTTTTTTTTAAGAGTGACATTTTTTAAACTATCGTGGCAAGTGAACAGAAACCGTTGAAAAAATATCAAAATTATAGCCGGCCAATTCACACAAATAAACAAACCGAAATAGCACTGTGACATAACCAATAAAAATACGGAAACTGTCAATCTCAAAACATCAGATCGCAGACTCGATTGATGGTTGCCACATAGTAAGAAATAACATTTTTTGCGAATTTTTAATACAAAGGAAGAAGTTTGGAATGAATTAGCACGATAGTATATATGATATTAGTCACTTATCATAGTTTAAATAGTCTATTTTTATTTAGTTTGTAACAATTCAACACAAGCGCGTTTAAACTTGTCAACACCGCGAATATAACGGACGTTCATTAAGCGAACGTTAAGGTCCCTTTGATAACGTAGTACGTTATCGGTTAATTACCGTATCGGTAATTTCAAAGCTCCTGCGCATGCTCAGAATAACCGAAAACGTAATTTACGTGTAAATTTAGGGTATCAAAAACTCCCTAGTAACTGGATCGACTCCAGGTATCCTGTTACTTCAAAGTCTTATGGAATATTGCAACAACATGGTTACTTTGACTTGATGCTGCAGCATCACCTTACCTGACTCGTTAGCTTTATTGAAATGGTCTTAATGAATAGGTTATAGATAAGTGATGAATGATTATCCAGGTTGCATGATGGGTTAGGAAAGAGAAATGAGAAGGGACGCGGTTATTTTAAATTTAATCTTGTTAAACGCAATAAAATACAATAAACTAAGGAAAACAGTTTTGTGAAGTTCAAATTGGGAAAAGTCAGCTTCCAATATATTTATTGTTTTTGTACAGTACAGTAAGTTTAAATATTAACTCTTCCAACTTTTTTAGAAACAAAATCGTTCAAAACATCTTGGAAGTTGATCCTTTCTAATACACCATTTTCAATGGCCATTATCGACAATGAATTCAAACGGTTCTGAGACATTGTTGAACGAAGACAGTTTATTAGTTCTACTACTCGATACTAGGTGGTTCTGTATATATGAAGTATTTCATCAATTGACAACATGCGTCGAAGGAAAGCAATATTGTTGAGGAATTTCATACAAATTTTCAAATAAAATTTTCATTCGATGAAATTTTTGTTTCTTGTTGCGTGCACGGGCCCCTAGTCGATACGGGGCCCTTAGGCAGTTGCCTACTCTGCCTAATGGTTAATCCGGCCCTGTATGTGACCCATTCCACCCTCAAGTATGTGTGTGGGTGGTGGGCTGTTTTGAGTTATGGAAAGGAAATCTCCCAGCCAAATAATAAGATGCACTTGTATGTATAAGTGCGTTAGGGATAGGTGATACCAGATGATTTATCTAAGGAAATAGGTTAGGTAGATTCATGGCAGACTGGTCTACTTTAGGTACTTACTCTGGATCTCCCGAATACTGATAGACGTAGATGATTTCTCGGTTTTTAGTTCGGATAGACTATTACTAGGACTTCATATTTCTATTTATGTACCAATAATATTTCGATATATGATTTTCGAGACAGAACGACAATATTTCAGTCTGTAGTTATAAGTTAAAATATAATGAATGATATGGGGTGCAAATTAACTCTCAACAATTAATTATAAGTAATAGTCTGTGAATAAAAGGGCAATCTATAATTGACAGTCGAATTAGTTACAGGCGAAATTTATATTTCCCATCAGAGTATCAGAGAACAACATGTTTGGGAAATAGTATGTAAGCAACTGAACGTGGGAATAATAAAATACATGTTTTCTACGATTCATCCTGTAATTGCTTCAGGAAAGGGCAAGAGTTTAGCTGACGATATTTCACTCCTTAAAACGAAGTTGTGAAGAGACGCATTTAGGTCACTCAATGAAACATTTGAATTAAATTGCTCGACAGAGCGTCAAACTTGCGAAATTGCTCGTTTCGCGAATTGAAAAAAAATTTATCCCTGGGAGAAATCTTTACCGCAGGAAGCTTAATTAGCTTTGGGCGGATATCGAGAATATATTGAAGTCGATTAAAATCTTTTTGGGAAGAAAGAGCCAATAAGGATAAAGTGTTCGATTTACGACGAACTTTCAAGAAAAAATCGTCGTGATATACTTTTTGTGCTCGAAAATGTTAAAGGTGATTTTCATGAATTTCATACTGGAATATGTTATTTCGTTCAAGTCAATTTATATAAAATATACTACGAATGAGGTAGGTAATCTGTAATAGGTAATGTTTTTGAACATTTGCGTGAAACTGGTAATAAGAATTTGTCTAGCATTACTTGGTATTGTTACCTGCATAGTATAGAATTCAGGAATTTAACAAAATTTTCAGAATTCTATATAATGTAGTGTACAGGTTTTGTAGAGAAAACCTATTGGGAAAACATAATAAGCGATACGCCCCCTACCGGTGTCGAATATTACTAGAGCATGGGAGATAGATTGCTTTGTTTACATCTGTTTACGTGTATTTAATATGAGAAGTTGTTGAGTTTTAATTGTATTTTGGATCGTTTAAAAACGTTCAGAAGAGATGAATCACTGTTGTGTATTCTATTGTTCATCTTGGGCAAAAAAAAACCGAATATAGCTTACATACCTTTCCGAAAACTGGACAATTCAAAGTTGCATTCCAAGCAAAGTTGGGAAACAAGGAAATGATGGACAGAAGAAAGGTGTGGATTCATAACTTGGAGATTGAAAAAAAAATGTCTGAAGATAAGAGAGTTGTTCTTTACAGTTTACTGAGCATAATTATTTTCCCTGCAGTAAGTTTGTGGATTTTTCCATATAGAATTATACCAACTAATGATGTGCAACTTTCAGCTATCCGAAAACGTAGAGTTTTTGAAGTCCAATGCTATTCCAACGAAAAATGTTCCACTTTTATCGGAATCTGAACTTGGGCCATCATCCAGAGATTCTAGATTATTGTATTTTCTTTCATGTAATAACCAGAGATACTATTAAAATAATAACAAATGATGTTTATTTGCACAACCCAAATAACAGTTTATCATAACATCAAGAATATGAAGTAAATCTTGACTCTATATAGGTAAAAACTGAAACATTCAATTATATAATCAGGAAAACAGAGATTCTATCAATAAAACCAGACTCTCAGAAGTCCACAGTACTTTTAGGATAGCTGTTATACGTCAGGAAAATTCAAAAAATATAATAACTTATTACGTTAAAACCATTCAAGCAGAGTATGCATATCAATTCTTCTTTTATTTCATGTTGTTTCTTTCAGTGTTGCTGGTAAGTACTTAGTTTTGTCCATTATACTCAAAAATTCTTCAGTTCGTAATGAAAGTAGACATGTCAGAGATGTTTTCTTGAAACTTTTGAAAAATTGTTTATTTTTTAAATAAATAGGTGTTTTATCATACAGCCTTTTTATGAGGTATACATAGTTCCTTCAACCAATTAATTTATTCGTCCTCTACTTTATTTTATTATTGATTTTCATGTTCAATGATAAAAACTCAGTGTAAATTTCAACTTGATGTAGGTAGGTTATCTACTGTTGAACAGAGATAATATTGTCCTCAATCGAAACACAATGAACCACTAGAAAATACGAAGTCCAAAAAAACACAAATTATGAAGCTAAACGTTCGAAAACTCAAAATGAAATGAGCGTAAATACCATTACCAATCAATGTAAACAAACAGCTAATCTCCCATGCTCTAGTACCGATATTAGCCGTTCCGGCGCTACGATCTTAATTTCGGACGCCAATAAGCGTGTTTGGCTATGATGCTAAATCATTTTTACACTGTGATTTTCAGTCTAACATAACATATCCTAACCATCTTGAGTAATTACATATCTATGATCCTAACCTTCTCTTTTTTTGTACGGAAGAAAATCATAGAGATAAAGAAAATTCATATTTATTTCTCGCCTCTCTGTGTCTAGCGCATATATATTAAGATTTCTATGGTCTAGCATTCAAAGTAGGCGAGTTGAACAGTGAACGATGAAATATTTTCATTATTTTTGTGAATAATTATCAAAATATCAGATTGTGCGAATCAGAATTACAGTTTTTATCAAGATTCACTGATCCTTATTCTCAGAAAATGGCTTATATATTATTCACAAAGAAAGGCGAGTCAGACAGAATGGAAAATTAGGAAGTTTTCATTTAAAATAAACTCTACGAGAGTATTAATGGGTTGGAGATGCACAAGTGAGTTTTGGATTTTTCTTTGACTTTATATTCAGTCTTCCGTGGTTATAACCATAATTTTTGAAATGACATTATCCAGTGAAATTAAAATTTTAATGAGATAAGAAAATTCGAGCAATCATTCGCTTGAAATAACTCTCGAGTTCTACATAAATATTCCAAACTCTATTATTTATAATTTACTGAAAATTAACAATTCAACTAACATTAGGAACAGTAATATAAAAATTTCTCTATTAATGTAACTGAATGTAAAGTGAGTTGGTTTTCAGATACAGGTGTTTTCAAATCGATGCAAAATATTTTACAGGATGTCTTTTAGAATATAAATTTTTGTTCCAAACCACTTTTCCTCCAAGTTAGAGATAAAAATTTTTCGTATTTAATATCTCCTCTATGAAAGAATTGAAGAGAGTGAAATTACACAGATATAAACTCTAATAAAGTGACAGTTTTGACGGTTTTTGTAACCCTGTAACTCTGTTTATGGAAAGAAAAGTTGGAGGAAACAAATTTTCAATTTCTGCATAATTTTTTTTTTTGATAAGAACAGCCATTGTTACAATTTCTTTTGGATCAATATGATTTGTTAAACGTGATATAATTTGTTCTACATTGTTTAACCAGAAGTGGATCGAATCATTACTCTTCAAGATTTATAACTGAAGATATTGAGCATATTTTTCAATAAGATACATGAGAATTAATGACTGTTAAAAGTTTGGTGTATGAAACAGTTTCTGAAAGTTAGGAAATATATTTTCTCTACATACATATTCATATATATTCGTCTAGTATAACGAAATGGGTACGGGTAAAGTAAATTAACTGAAACATTTCACAAAGTTTCGAAGTTATTCTCAAGAATAAACAACTGGTTGGTTATTATATGAACTTCCAGAATGATGAAATAATTCATTTTAATGTAGATATTTAAATTTTAATGTTCAGATATAAATAAAAATTTTGAATTTCGAATAAAGTAACTTGTGATTGAAATGGAATATGAAAATTTCATGAATATCAAGTTGCGGAGAAAAATGTTCTCCTTCTTATTCAACTGAGAAGGCTATGAGCTCAATTTTGATATCGGAGTCGTTAATCGACCCAATAAAAAATTTCGTCAAAGCCGCCTTCCTTTGAGATTTTTTGTGTCACGTCAATTTTATTGGCCTTAAAAAGTGCGAAGTAATAAAAAGTTCATGAGGGCATAGAAAGGACCATTTTAATTGAATTTTCACGTGAACTTTTTTAACGATTATCTACGTTTCCGATAATCTTTGGGTAACATTTATAGTCCAAATGATACACTTCGGAAAATACTAGAGATTAAGAAACAGTATTAGACTGGCACAAAAAGAACGAAGATATAAGAAAGAAGTTTCTTATAGAATGTTACACTTCAAGGCGGGCTACACACGGACGTCGATGTCTTAATACATCGACGTACATCCAAGAACGTGCGAACCATAGTTTTGTCCAGTCTGCTAAAATGTTTGGCCAGATTTCTGAGCAGGAGGAATATTTAGCTCTGGTAGCAGTGGCGTGTACAGAGAAAAAGGAAAATGAAAATCGTCGCCGAATGTGATCTAAAGGTTGGTTTCTAAAACGATAAAATTTTTCACACATTCACCTGTTGGAAAAATGGAGGTTAGAACAAGAGGACTCTCGTAATTACGTAAGGATGGACGAAGAAACCTATTTGTAACTCTTGGACAAGGTTATTCCACCATGGTGTTTATAGGTAGGTATAGGACGTACAATTAGAAATTTCAAAACTCGAATACATGAACGCCAACGTAGCTATATTAAGCGGAAAACTGACTCTAATTATGCGTGCCATCTTATTCAAGAAAACCATACCTTTAATCACAATTATAATATATTACAATTTGAAAATAGTCTCCATAAAACCAACTGTTGGGAATCCCTATACATCAATAAATATAAAAATTCCGGAAACCTAGTTGACGACCAGATTGAAGTAAACTCTTCTCTCCTTAATCTGTTCAATGTACCTACTAATGGCTCTGAATGAATTGCTTATTGTTTAGTTTCTCTAGGAACCCCCTCTGTTATATTCAATTTTCGTATAAATAGATTGTTTTGTAATACCATAGTATTACATTGTCCATCAGACACGTTCTTCATCGGTTCGCTAGTAAGGAGCAGCGCCCAACAGAGGACGGCACGGTGGGATGGAAGCGGATCGTCAGGTTCGAAGACGAATGATGCTCGTTGCAGACGTAATGGCAGTTACAGACGATGAGTGTGAAAATGGATGTTGGATCTCGAGGTCGGAGTGATGAGCATTGTTCAAGATCGAACCAAACTGGGATGAAGCGAACATACTTCCAGTCGACAGAGAATGCCACGGGCAGTCGTCAGGTATGTTTACTTGATTTCAAAATTAATGCGACGCGACGCAGAGAGATATAAACTTGGGTCTTGAAATATAGACACAAGGAAGGGAACAGGTTCTAGTGCTGACCGCAGCACGAGAGTCCTAATCTAAGTGTGAGACTGGAGGTTTAGTAGGCTTATACCTAGGGTACCTAACAGAGGTGTTTTTAGTGGGTAGGCAATGTTGATATATATTTATATATTATATCAACTATTGAATCCCACACAGGCCGGGTTCACAACCGGTATCGCTTTTGAAGTTTTCACCTCGATTAAAAAAAAAAAAAAAAAACCATAGTTTAGTACGAGATGAAGCCAATGTTATGACGAAACGCGTTTACTCAATAGATTTTTATTCCAACCTGTGAAAAGTTAGTTTTTTATTTCTTCATAAAGTTATTTCATAAATTAATTATTATTTCACTTAAACGATCCAATCGTAAATAAGTAGGATAATAACGGAACATGAATTTCGATGAAGTAGAAATTTCTTAACGAATTTTTAACTATCTTGAATAAATTCTCTAAATTTTACTACATTTTCTTTATTTCATTATTACGAATAAGTTGTCATTTACTAAATGAACTTTGGCTATATTTTAATAACGAAAGTTAGATTTGGTAATTAGTTGGATTATATCCCAACTGTGTTTGGACACTGAATTCTGCTTAATTGGCTTGGTTTGCTTAACAATTATAGGGAACGAGCAAGTTTCTCGGCTGTTTTTGATTGTTTAAATTAAACTTCAGAACTCAACCTGTTCACAAGAAATATTCATACACTTCCCTACACAATTATATGTATAAAAATAAGTATTTTTACAGAACAAGTCATCAAATCGTTTGAGATGTGTTAAGACCAAAAAATGTTAAAATTGGATAGGTATAGCTTAAAAGGAGCGACACTGGAATGGTTCAAATCTTAGTCATAGGCACTAAAGAGCCAAATATGTAGGTACTGAAAAAAAAGTTTTAAATGGCTATCGCACTTTCCTTTCACCTTTCCCAAAATTTGGGCATGAAAATTTCAACCAAAATTACCTAAAGTTAATGGTTCTGTTCTGCCTCAAAAACACCCCCAAATTCTTGTGTTCAGTTCATTTAGTGCAGATTTAAAAACAAGTCCAGTTCCTCTCCGTTTCCTTTTTATTACAGTGCAATAGTCTCTCGTTTTCGTAGAAAATGGGACTGAAAAGCTTGAACCCTTCTGTATGGAGATTCCCTTGAAAAGAGTACATTTTCATGACGCCCTCGTTAGTTCTCAAGAGAATTCTCATTTAATTAAATAAAATAAATACATAATTACATGGATTTTCAGGCATCGTTTCTTAATTCATTATTCATTTAAAGTGTAAATAGACCAAATTTAAATTCATTATTATCCTGTAAATATCCCTTGTGATAAATGGGATAAACTAAAGGGACCGATTTGCATACAAACAGCTTTGTTCCACAGTTTTCATTTTAATCGAAACCTTTATTTAAAAGCTGGGATACAGCCCTATGAGCACCTCAGGGAAAAACTAATTCAACTGATGTGGAAGAATGGAAGTTTACTTGACAGAATAGTATATTGTTTTATTAGGAGTAAAAGAGATACTTTTTGTGGCGAGACAATTTTAGTCGAGCCAGAAAAAATGCTTTTCTCCGAATAAAACATGCGATTTTTTCCACAAACGGTGTTCAAACGATATAATTAAGATGATATTTTTAAAAAGGTTTAGATGTGAAGAAACGTAAAATTAGATTGCTTTGCTTACTGGTTTTGTAGATGTCAAGGCAACAGAAATTGAACAATTCAACAAAATAATTGTCAGAAACATTTGAAGTCACTTATCTACGCATTATAGGACTGTGCGTTTTTGGTAAGTACCCGAATATTAAGAAATGACTTGTATTAAAATATATGAAATTTTTCTTACAGATTACATTATGTCGGATTCGGAACCCAACTGTACGCCGCCCGACGTTCTTGATATTGCCGTCAGTGTTGCCAACTACACATTTCAAAAAGTCGTTAACGGACCCTTGAAAAGTCGCTAGATGTCGCTAGCTATGGACAATCAGAAGTCGCTAAATATCAGATGATCCCAGTAGACGAGAGCAATTTTTTCAAGTACCTGTGTTTTACACAGAAATGGGACAATGATGAAATAAAAGAAAATAAGTTGATTTACTTACAAAGAATAATAACTGTAATCGGTATAAAACAATTGAGAATTAAAAAATCGAGAAATTGATACCAAAAATAAAATAATACATGAAATATTATTTATTACCGCCAATTGAAAAAATGATTATTTCACAAATGAAAAGTCTAAAACATAATACTAAAAATGATGAAAAACTTTCTTCATTCATCATCAGAACTATCGCTAATAATCTGAAATGGTTAATGTAGCCGTTTTGGAACTGGAATGAATACGTAAAGTTGATGGCTGAGGGTACGATGTACGTTTGCCAAATGAATTGGTCCCAATTTTCTTTAGCTCATCAATTGGTTAATCATAGAGCAGCTTCTATTGGTTCTTCTTAAAGATATTTAAATCATTAAAATAAAGTTTAATGACTGCAGACTGAATATCCTTTCTCGAATGTTGTACGAAAATACTTTTTTATTTAAACTCAAAAAGTCGTTAGAATAGTCGCTAGATTTTTTTTGTCGCTAGACACTTAATTTAAGCCGCTGAAGACAATGAAATGTCGCTAGATCTAGCGACAAAGTCGCTAAATTGGCAACACTGATTGCCGTGAGAGTACAAAAAAGTGTAGGGGGAAGTCGGTTAATCATGCGCGGCGGCTAATGATGCGCAGCATATTAGCAGTAGAAAATGTCAACCATTTATTAGAATTCATACACTTCGTGCCATCTCTTAGAAGATAGTTAAAGTTGCGCAGCCATTTGGGCAATTTCCGCGGCAAACGCGGGTGTCATCGTGTGTGACTACTATTCTGGTTGTTTACTCTAACTTTTGTGCGTGCGAAAAGAAGATTTAAAATGTTAATGAGGACTTTTTTGTTTGGGTAATTACACTAAAATAATCAACGTGGTTCTAGCTATTGTAGGAGCGATTCATCTAAGATGAATAACCTCCAGTTTTATTTTGGTGAATTTTTATAAGCATTGGGTCCATGTCGGGTAATGGTGCGCCATGCGCACAATTAGCAAACTTTTTGAGTAAGAAGTTTTTGTTGTTATTCAGTATAAAACAAAATGTTTTCTGAATAATTTCAGATGCTAAAATATACCCGCAAAACGAATAAAGCCTCTTGGGACGCAGACAAAATGAAAAAAGTCTTGTGATTTGTTGCAAATGACGGAGCAGTTAGAGATGACGGAAGGAAGTTTTATTACCAGAATATACAATTCGCAAAAGAAAGTGAGATGAATATGATGGAGGATGTGATATTAGTGGGTCCACATCCCATTTTTTCACAGGTCCAAGAAAAGAGTTTAGCGAGTCACGTACTAAAAATGGCAAAACGTTTTTTATGGTGTCACAAGAAATGAACTACTGCGATTAGCGTATTCTTATGCAGTAGCTAACAATTCAGCTATAAAATTATAAATTTTGTAAGCAAAACAAGATTGAATTGCTAGCCATCGCACCACATACTTTTTAGCTTTAGATTTAGCATTTTATGGTCCACTGAAATCTATGAAGGATATGACTGTGGTTTTTGTACCTAAATTACAATATTTTATATTTTGTTAATGTTCTAACAAATATATGTCTTCTTTAATGCTTCTTCTGATTATACCTGATACACCATACTATATTTACAGATTTCTGGTTGCGCACAATCACCCGCATAGGGTGGATAATCATGCGCATTGTCAGTTTATGTCTTATTTCGTTCTCAAGCTCAGAACATATATTTTTGTGATATTTAATTCATTGGTGTTATATCATAATTATACAATGAGGATTATCTATGCCAAAATTCAGAATACTAGATGCTATATTCAATAAAATATCAACCCGGCTTCTTAGGTGCGCACAATTCACCGACTTCCTCCTACTTTTTTGTACGCTCACGGCCGGACAAAAAAGTAAAAACAAAAGGACGTCTGTGAAATCAAACTTCAACATTGAGAACTGAGGTTACAAAAGTCGTCATTTTTTGACGTTTGCGGAAAAACATCATTTTGTGCGGTGACAAACATCTTTCATTCAATTGGATATCAAAAAGTTTAGTATTTTAACATTCAACTACTTCTGGGGGCATTTTAATCAAATTTTCATTACGCTTAAACTGTTATTAATTTCCGCAAAGCAGGAAAGTATGGAAAGTTATTGTGGGATATATTAAACAAGATTTTCGAAATATGCAAGAAATATTATGTTAATTCAGATTGTTTTTGGAAAGAAGTTACTTATGGCAGGTTTGGAGGAGATTGGAATTTTGCTGAGTGACCAAACTGAAAAATATGCGAGACTAAAACCGTAACGAAAACATATAACGGAAGTGACGACACACAAGCGAATATTGTATAATACCTTTCTCTTTATCCCTCTTTCTTTCCGTTTTCTCATACTTTCTCTTTCTGATCCCACTCCGCATCGCAGTCTTGCTTCTATATTTTCGAATGGCTACAAAACCTCGGAAATTCATATAAAATTAAAAAGATCATTTTAAAGATTGAATATTTTTAGTTTTCATCCATTTATCTTCCCTTGGGTATTAACGATTTTGAACTATCACTATTAAATCAGTTGTTCAATTACTGTCGAATTGAACAATATTAATGTTTACGGCCATACCACGCTGAAAATGCCAGATCTCGTCAGATCTCTGAAGCCAAGCAGCGTCGGGCGCGGTCAGTACTTGGATGGGTGACCGCTTGGGAACACCGCGTGCCGTAAGCACTGATTTTATTCTGATACAGTTTTTTTATAATATGAATTACTTGAAAAACTTAATCCAAATGATTTTTATTGGAGGGATAGAAAATAATTCAATTAAATTTTTGTAAGAACATGCAATTGTCGATGGACTTAATTATTATTATACCAACAAAATAAATTGAGAGAAAAACAGTAGAAATTAAATCGAGAATAAATGACAATGTTAAAGCCTGATATACATTTTCATTTACATCTGTGCTTTATATGTTCCCCAGTGTTCTCTTGTTTGTGAATATTTTTTTATTTTTCACTTGTATATTATTTGTTGATTTTACCTTAGATACGGTTGCTATAAATACACTCATTATGCCCTAGGGTGTTATGAGCGGGCATTATGGATCATAACGCCCGCTCATTGTACGAGGAGAAATGAAGCAACTTCCTCCATTGATTAAATACTTGATAATCATTGTCGTATACGACTCTGGATTTATATTAGTTGTTCAATTCCAGTCGAATTGACCAATATTAATGTTTACGGCCATACCACGCTGAAAATGCCAGATCTCGTCAGATCTCTGAAAAATAAGAAAAAAATGGCAAATTAATCAAGACATTACAGACAAACGTAGAATGAACTTACTAACATCAGAAATACGAAGACAAATCAGTACTTTTCGCAATAATGCTTGGAACAAAAAATTAGAAAACTTAAGCCCAACAAACTCGACTCTATGGAAAATGAGTAAAATACTTAGAAAAGAACCTTCTAATATTCCCACACTTATTCATAACTCAATCAATTACATTACGGACAGACAAAAGGCTGAGCTATTGTCCGAAACTTATCAACAAATACATGACATAGGTGCGGACGACGACGATGCTCAAAAAGAGATAAAACATACTGTGCTCGAATACATCGCGAAAAATTATCACTTTAATGAAAAGGACTGTCAATTCATGTTAACAAACCCAACCGAACTATCAAAATTCATTAAAAAACTCCCAAATAACAAAGCGCCAGGCTACGACGAAATTGACAACAAACTTATTAAAAACTTAAGTAAAAAAGCCATAGTGCAACTTATGTATATTATTAATGCTATTTTAAAACATCAATATTGGCCAAACAGTTGGAAAAAAGCAATAGTTTTCCCCATTCCGAAAACGGGAAAAGATCCAAATACTCCGAATAGTTATCGACCAATAAGTTTGTTGTCAATGGTCAGTAAATTAACTGAAAAAATAATTCTGGATCGTCTAAAAAAAATAATTTAAAAAATCAACATGCGAGACAATCATCAATTTGGTTTCAAGGAGAAACATAATACAGTACAGCAAATAACCAGAATTGTAACTGACATAATACAAAACTTTAATTTGAAAAAGAACACGGTAATGGCTTTTCTGGATATAGAAAAAGCATTCGACAGAGTGTGGGTTATAGGACTGATATACAAAATGATTCAACTCAAATTTCCGCAATATATCATTAAATTAGTACATTCTTATTTAACAAATAGAACCTTTTCCGTGAAAATTGGTCAATCTTTATCCAATCTTAAACAAATAAAAGCTGGAGTACCACAGGGATCAGTCCTTGGACCCACACTCTTTAACATATTCATTCAAGATTTTCCGGAGTATCCAAATACAAAAATTGCTCTTTTTGCCGATGATACGGCTGTTTACACCCATTCACACTATGCGCAAGCATCAAATTTCCTTTTAAGAAATCATTTAATCAAAATAAACGAATATTACAAAAAATGGAAGATAACTATGAATGATCAGAAAACAGAACAAATAATTTTTAGTAGAAAATCGACTAATAATAAAATAATTACTCCCTTAAAAGTAAACAGCCATATTATCAAACCAAAAGAGTCCGTTAAATACCTTGGAATAGAGTTAGACAAAAGACTGAACTTTAAAAAAACAAATATCCAATTCCCTTGGCAAAGCGTATGCTGTTAATAGATCCCTATATTCTCTAATGAGCAAGAAAAGCAAGCTGAATAAAAAAAATAAACGACTCATCTATACCTCCATAATTAGGCCAATCATAACGTACGCATCACCAGCCTGGTGCCATCTAAGACCCTGGCCTCTTCGGCCGCTGCAGTCATTCCAAAATAAAATGTTAAGATTGATAACCAATAAAAACATATACACACGTATTGAGGAACTTCATCGACTAGCAAGGGTAGCCACTATTCGGGACCACATTAATCGTATGTCATCCAATTTCTATGAGAATCAGCTAAATGTCAACGATATAACAAAAAATATAACTCGAATTAGAGTTAATAACATTGATAAGGAACATAGACATACGTTGCCTTATCAAAACCTCCCAATTTTTAAGAAAATATCAAAATAATTTTCCAAATTTAACAGTTAATTAGTATTAACATTCAATTTTCTGAAGCAGGTTTTTAATCTTTGTTTTCCTGTAAATATTCTTTCTAAATTTATAAAACAACAATAATTTCTGAATAGCTGAACTAGTGCAAAGCTCTAACGAGCCACATAATAATAAAAATTTACATTGTAAGCTTTTATTTAAAGCAGGAATTGTAAACAAAATGACAAATTGTAAAAGCATATGTAATAGTATTAATTAATTTCTTTTCTGTATTGTTATATTATGTTTGTAAATCTGTTTGTATATAATTTTTAAATAAATATTTTTGAGTTGAGTTGAGTTGAGATCTCTGAAGCCAAGCAGCGTCGGGCGCGGTCAGTACTTGGATGGGTGACCGCTTGGGAACACCGCGTGCCGTAAGCTTTTATTCTATTGATTTTATTCAGATACAATTTTTTTATAATATGAATTACTTGAAAAACTTAATCCAAATGATTTTTATTGGATGGATAGAAAATAATTCAATTAATTTTTTGTAAGAACATGCAATTGTCGATGGACTTAATTATTATTATACCAACAAAATAAATTGAGAGAAAAACAGTAGAATTTAAATCGAGAATAAATAACAATGTTAAAGCCTGATATACATTTTCATTTACATCTGTGCTTTATATGTTCTCCAGTGTTCTCTTATTTGTAATATTTTTTTATTTTTCACTTGTAAATTATTTGTTGATTTTACCTTAGATACGGTTGCTATAAACACACTCATTATGCCATAGGGCGTTATGAGCGGGCATTATGGATCATAATGCCCGCTCATTGTACGAGGAGAAATGAAGCAACTTTCATTGATTAAATACTTGATAATCCTTGTCTTATAGGACTCTGGATTTCTCCGGCAATGAATTATTCGCAGATTTGGCTGCATTTTCTATGATATTCTTGGGTAAATTCATATTCATTTCCATTATTTCTATAAGACCACACAAATAAAGCAGCAGTGACATTCAGTAAATGTGATGACAAAAATATTCACAAACGTCAAAATATCAACAAATGACATGCCTACTATGAGAAGGAAAATGGAAAGTATAGGAGCAATAGACCGATTTTAAAATCGATTTTTTATTATAATAAAATAATTTTTTCGTGAAAAATAAAATCTTGTATGCACCACGTGCGTTACTATATAACTAGGGTGACCATATTTTTCTTAGGAAAAAAAAGTACAAAAATTGTAATTGATAAAAAAGGTGAGAAATTCATGTCGTTTAAGCTCAAATAAAGGGTAAATAGAAATATGAATGAAATAAACGTAATCATTTTATTACATTTCAATCAAGGAACAAAATACAAAAATTAATTATTATAAAATATAAGAAAATGCATTAACAAATAATTTCTTCTAATGAAAAAAAAAGATTATGTACGTAGTATGTGTATGTAGTTAATTTTCCCTGAATTCCCAATAATTATTAATGTTGGAGAATAGTCTCTAAATCGATGCACTTGTGCCAGGAGAACAAAAAATGAACTCGCATAAGATCTGCAAATTTTTAAAATTATTTTGACTTGTCCCAGTTTCTTGTATAAATTTGAATGTTTCAAGCCGAACCTGACCGACGCGACGAATTTACAAATAGCTAAGAACTACGTTACGTTCCACTCCAGTCGATTTTAAATTACTGTCCTAAAAAGTAGTACATTTAGGTGTACTTGATGAACCTTTTAAGTACAATAGGACAGCATGCTAAAAGTAAGTACTGACTGTCCTATTAAAATGAGTACATATGGTCACCCTATATATAACGCACTTGGTACATAAATAACTAAAACATAATCGACAGTTTGTCCCAATTGATCATCACCTTCTGACTGGTTTCGGTCGACAAATCTTTCTTGTTTGTGCAGCATCAATCAAGTTTAGAAGCGTATGCGATCCCTTGTGGACCCAAAGTTTCACACTTGTTTGCTAACTTTGGGATAAGAGCAGTTTAATTGTCATTCCATGATTAATTGAAGTATTGGTAATGGAAAACCTCTATAAATATCTCAACTGAAGTTTCGAGAAAGGAAAATTTTCATGAAATTTCAGACCTAACATGAGAAGGGCTCTCGATATTGAAACTCAACGTTGAAAAATGAATATTACGAAAATTGAGATGTATCAAACTTCATTCCGGTTGATTATATAAAAAAGATGAGAGGTGTCCTGGTTCGAATGAATTACGTTTCAGTTTATTATATGTAGAAACTTTTATTGATAGGAAAAGACAATTAAATAACAATATAACACAAGAATAATTTGACTATATATATATATATATATATATATATATATATATATATATATATATAACAACAAAGAAATTAGAAAAAGTATTAAAAAAGTAGAGCAGAATTATCGGTATAGCCCGTTTATATGGAAGCAGCCGTTGACACGTGTTTCGGACTCTTTGGTCCTCATCAGAACGGCGTAGCCAAGCATTGGATCGAAAACTTGGAGATGAAAATAGCAACAACAAACGAAATCCCCTGCTACGGAAGACAATCACACATTTGTGGCTCATTGTTTGAACTCTCCGGTTTGGGAGATTTGGTCAAAGTTTGCTACGGAGGCGATTTATGCCATCCGCGAGATCTCAGACCGAGTAATTAATTCTGCTCTATTTGTTTAATACTTCCCCGCGACTAATTTCTTTGTTGTTGTTTATTACATATATATAGATATACTAGTATATGAATACATGTAAAGAATATAATTTAAACAATGTAAACAATGTAATCAATGTAATCAATACATATATATATATATATATATATATATATATATATATATATATAAAGATATATATATATATATATATATTTATATATGTATAGATTTAATTGTTTACATTGTTTAAATTATATATAAATATATATATATATATATATAATAATAATAATAATAATAATAATGTTTATTCATTAATAGGTTACATCCTAATATACAAATGAATTAAATTTTAAATTCAATGATACATAAATACCTAAACAAATTGTATACGCATACCAACCAAAGCAAACAACGATATTTCAGGATTAGATTACAAATTTAATCCATATACAATATCCAAACAAAACAAAAATTCCAATATAGAAAACAAAATCAGCAATTCTCACACATCTACATGTTCACAAGCAGTTCAACACGACCTGATATACTTCATGATTTCTCTCTTAAAAACGCCAAGTGATGCTGAACTCCGTATTCCAACAGGTAACGCATTAAATTCTTTGAGACCTCTATAAAATAAAGACCTCATCGAACTATTAAGGTTATATCTGGGTAAATGGCAATCAGTATAGTGTCGCGTATTGTGAGTGTGAACCTGAGACCTATATGTTATAAACTCATCAAAATATTTTGGAAGTAAATTATTCAAGACTTTATATATAAAAATCATTGTAATTTTAAATAGTCTTTCAACAACTGATAGCCAATCCAAATTCCCGAGCATTAACTTAATACTAGTATATCGATTACATCCCAGAATAACCCTCATTCCTCTATTTTGTAGTCTTTGTAGAGCAGTCAAGTTACTAAGGTCAAAACAGTACATAAGAGTGGCACAATAATCGAAATGTGGCTGAATGATGGTGTTATAGATGGTTAATCGTGAAAATGAAGACAGATTTCCCGCAATACGAGAGAAAAAATAAAGTTTCTTCGAAATCTTACGTGAAACACAAGAAAAATGAGAGTTGAATGTTAAACAGCTATCCAATACAAAACCCAAATATTTAAATTCTTTTACTATTTCTATCTTTTGGTCATCTATATTAATACCAACTTGATCCACATCAATACTCATTAATTTATACCTAGTTGTTAAGATCATTGCTTTAGTTTTCAGAACATTCAATTTCAACTTATTTGCACTCAAGTAAGAAGATATTTTTTGAAGTGAAACATTCATTCTATCAACAGCCGTATTCAAATCAGCATGAGAAGATGAGAGCAGGGAGTCATCTGCAAAGAGATTCAAGAAATCACAGCTATGATACAAGTCAATATCATTAATATATAATAAAAACAAAAGAGGTCCCAAAACGCTACCTTGAGGAACTCCATATCTATTAACCATAGCCTTAGAGTATACATCATTTATTTTAGTTATTTGTTTACGATTAGTTAAATAATCAGAAAACCAGTCCAAAACTTTACCATCAATACCAATATTTTTCAATTTCATCAATAGTTTCTGTCTATCTATTGTCTCAAAAGCTCTCTTGAGATCCAAAAATACCACAACCACATAACAACCCTGATCAATGCTTTTTTTCCACTTTGAAACGGCCAGCTGCAGTGCAGTTTCACATGAGTGATTAGGACGAAAACCTGATTGATTTAGCATGAATATGTTATTTTTATTTAAATACTCCATTACCTGATTATACACAGCCAATTCTAGTAACTTTTCCAGAGATGGTAATGTATTTATTGGACGGAAATCACATGCTTTATTTGAATTTTTCACTTTTTGAATGGGCACTACAGTGCTTATTTTAAGTTCATCTGGAATTTTAGCGTACAATAAAGATGTATTTACAAAATGCAAGTAAACATGGCCTATTGAATCAAATGTTTGTTTTATAAACTTATTGTCAATTATATCATTCGATGTTTTACTTTTTAACTTATTTACTATAGACCTCAATTCCGTCATTTCAACAGTTTTGAATTGAAAGAATTTGTTCCCGTGAAAAGCAGTGCTCAACCTAAAAGAACTGTCATCAATTGACTCCACAATATCTTTTATGCTATCAATGAAATAGGTATTGAAATGTTCCGCTATTTCACGTTCATTTTGAATAGTTAGATTAGCATTGTTAATATTAAATTCAATGCCGTTATTGAAAATGTTAGTCACGCCCTTATTTCCTACTAGTTGTTTCAAAGTTCGCCACATTAACGGTGCATTATTTTTGTTGGAGTCAATTTTTTTTGAAATAATATTGAGCCTTTTTTAACTTTCAGTGAACTCGAATACTGATTACGATGTTGTTTATAATTATTCCAATCAACATTAGACTTATTTCTAACATATTTGAAGTACGCAGCATTCTTAGCCTTACTCTTCACCCTCATATCAGCATCGTACCAAGGCAAATTACCTGGTTTACACTGAACTGATCTCAAAGGTGCTATTTCATCCACAACCTCAGTACATTTATTTAAGAAATCTATATAAAAATTTATCTATTTCAACACAATTCAACATAAAACTACATGCAATCAAATTTAGATTTATCCTCAATAAATTACTTTCATTGAGCTTTCTAGTTATTTTAAAATTGTTAGCAAGATTGCACCTACTTTTACAAACATTAACTGATATAACAAAATGATCTGCAATTACTGGGCTTTTATGAACCCTTGTAACAATATCATCAAAGTTTGTAACTACATAATCAACCATTGTGTCACTTTCCAATGTACACCTAGTAAACTCAGTGATATGCTGCTTAATACCGTAAACACTAAAAATATTTTTAATTTTCCTACTATAGAAATCAGAGTTCAAATAGTTAACATTAAAATCTCCTACAAGGATAGTTTTCATTTTACTACTAGTTATGTCATCACACAATTGATCAATGTCGTTCAAGAATTCAGAGTTGCT
>JARQZK010002195.1:45000-75000 GCA_030704885.1 Cynegetis impunctata | reverse complement strand
GAACTTCAAAATAAACCACACACTTGGTCAAGGCACTTTCCTTTATAACCTGAATGCAACAATTGGGATTTGTTGAAATCCAGGAAATGATTGAATTTTATACAATGTTCCGAGAAGCCAGTGGTATTTTAATTTTGTAAAATTGACTTTTTATGTTCATCATCACGAATGTTCATATTCCTTCCTGTTTGTCCAATATAGAAAGCAGGACATTCGTCGCAAAATATTTTGTAAGCACCACTGTTTTCTCCGATGTTAGATTTTTCTTTATTATTGACCTGAATGACTTCAAGTTTCTTTTATTTGTACAAATTGTTTTGACGTTATTTTTCGATAGTCTGTTACAAATTTTGCTACTCAAATTAGGCACATAATTTATTGGGAAGTATTTTTGTTCTTCATTAATAGTTTGCGTTTGGTGTATTGAATGCAACAGATTCTTTATTCGTTTTTTCCCAATGAGCTTATCAATAACCTCGTTGTTATCCTCAAGCGTTGTCATCCTCAATCCAAATGACAAAAGTCAGATATAAAACATTTTTCTTGTGGAGTACCACAAGGGTCTGTCCTCGGGCCATTGTTCTATATTATTTATACCTTTCAGCTAACAAGTTGTTCAAATGATTGTCAGGGGCATCTATATGCTGATGGCGTGTCGTAGGGATGAAATTCTTCAAAGTGTGGATATCATGAATTCGGATTTGGATCGGCTCTCTGCTCTCTCGAGGTCAAAGTGCCTGACAATAAATCCTGAAAAATCGGTTGCGATGGTATTCGGCAGGGGAACGGGTAGACAGATATGTGAGGAGAGCACTCGCATCATTATGGGGGACAAAATTATTCCATGGTCGTCGGGGTCCAAAAACCTGGGACTGATGTTAGATGTAAATTTGAGGTTTACGGGACACATAAATATGCTTCTGAAGAGAACTTTCGTGAACCTTAAGTTAATATATGGATGTAGGGAACTCTTGAACCAAAGGCAATTGAAATTACTTTGTGATGCCTTGGTGTTGTCACACTTCAACTTTGCTGATATTGTATATGGCCCTTGCCTCTTGAAGACGGACGAAATGAGAGTACAAAGGATTCAGAATAGTTGTATCCGAGTGATATATGGTCTCAAGAGAAGAGATCACGTGTCTCACAAACTCGCTGAATTGAGGTGGCTGAATATGAAAAATAGGAGGCGTTTACATGTGTCATGTTTTACATTCAAACTTTTAACTGAAAAAAAGCCGGTGCACCTCCATAGTAAAATTAGATTCAGATCTGATATTCACAAGTCAAATATAAGATTTAAGAACATACTTGCCATTCCTCGTTTCAACACTTCTCTTTTTAAGCGTTCCTTCTCATACATTTCAGTAGCTACAATGAATAGTATACCAGAGAACTTTTTTTGTTGTAAATTCGTTTCTTTTAAGAAAATAATGAAACAGTTACTTTTAGACCAGCAGTAGCAATTGCCTTTATTCTGTATTTTTACATTATTAACTATTATATCAGCATCCAGTTCTTTGTGACTAGTGTGTTTTGTATATTTCCTTCATTCTGTATGGTTCTGGAGTTTTTTTTGCTGTTTTTTTTTAGTTTTGTTTTTTTCTCTCATTGTTTCGTTTTTCTTCAATTGGTGGTTCTCTAGAAAAATCAAGTATGCTTCTCGGTAGGATTAATCAGCAATGCTGTATCCCACCTTTTGGTGCCTAAGATTACAGATGACACGTTATAGTGATATTGATAAGATTGTATTATATATGTATATCCAATAACTGTAACTATGTTTATCGCAGTCTGTATGAAAGGGTATCAATAAAGTCTATTATTATTATTATTATTATACTGAAACCAACTTTCGATCGAATTTTTTTTCATACTTAAAAAAAATTTTTCGCGACGGCCTACCTTCGAGATTGAAAACTTTTCATTTCCAAACCAAGAACGCTGGCGGTCTTAAACTTGAGTATGTTATACAGAAACGATAGATTCATGCCGAACAAAATTGAGAACTCCATCAGACATCAGCAACAGATTTTAGTATGTCAAAGCTGAATTTTCTGAAAAAACAGTCTTCTGTATATAGTCAAATAAACATTCCAGACGAAAACTATCGTCAGCATTGTTATTGTAAACCCTAAATACATACTGAAACCAAAGTGGCACTACATAACATTCAAGAACAGCAAGAATCGTTATTCCAAAAAAAAAATATTCTCATTCTATCCGATAGTCAATCCGCCCTCCTTTCATTGAAGAATTTTTTTTTAGATAGTTCCTTCTCATTCATACATAAAAATATTCTTACGTCTTTAAATTTTCTCATTCAAAATCATATACATGTTCAATTCATGTGGGTAAAAGGTCATGTAGGAATTTCGGCAAACGAGAAAGTTGATTTAGCTGCAAAAGGAGCTTCAAAGAATGAAGTACAACTTACGAGATGTCATCATTCTGACTTCTTCCTAATTTTCCAGAAAAATGTCTACAATCTTTGGAAACATGAATATCCAGAGAATTCTAGAGGAAAATATTATAAACTTAACCAACCGTTTCCGGCATCCACTCCATGGTTTAGGAATTTGAAAAATAGAAGAAAATTTATTAGTATTATCACTCGAATGAGGACTGGTCACGCTTTATGTCCTTCTTATTTGAACAAAATAGGTATTAACGAATCTCCTTCCTGCGACATCTGACGTGTACGTCCGACTAGTTGGTCGTCAGAAAACGCATCCACTATAACCGCAGCCTAGGCTGCGGTTATAGTGGATGCGTTTTCTGACGACCAACTAGTCGGACGTACACGTCAGATGTCGCAGGAATGAATCAAATACATAATAATGTATCACTATGGTTATAGTGCTTGCGAATCGGTCGTCCGATGACGTTAGAAGTCGTTCAAACGATTTGATATTTCATGCGACTTTGTGCGAACGTCAGAATGGATATTGAAAAATTGATATCATTAGTTTTCGACATATTCACTTTTTCCCGACAGTAATAAAACTTTTAATAGCGGACTTTCTACATACTGATAATATTCTTCAAAATTATTATTGTTGATATCCATGTTTTATGTAAGCTACGAATGACAGTCTAGGCGCGAACACAGAAAAAACTACGCATTGACTATAACCACCGTTGTCTGACGATCAGTTCTGACGTGTACGTACGACTAGTTGGTCGTCAGAAAACGCATCCACTATAACCGCAGCCGCGATTGTGGTGAAATAGGTAGGTACAATTGATCATTTGTTGTTAGTATGCAGCAATTATCACCGTCATAGAAAAGTCCTATATTCTAATCTGAATAAAATTTTGAAATTTCATCAACCTTACAACCTTAGTTTCTTCATGTCACTTGAAACATGAATGTCTTTGAAGTCCTATTTGATTTTATTAATGCTTTAGGTTTAAAACTGTGAGAATCGTTGTTTACTTTGTGTTTTCTATCCTTGATAAGACCTAAGGAGAATTAAAATAAAAAAAATTGTTGGCTGATGGCACAGGTCAATAGGCCAAGCTACAGAGATTTTTTCATGTAAAAAGTGTTAGAAGAAAACCAGCTCCACCATTGTGTGTAAAATAGTTCCACATGATATAGTGATATGTTTTTCACTCGATTTTATTATTTATGTCTTTGTTTTTAACAATTTTATGCAAAAAATCGCTTATAAAATTGAAATTATCAGTTTAATCGTGATGGCGTCAATAGACTTATTGTAGAAAATGAAAAGACAAAAAAAATGAGAGGTCGGAACGACTCGATCAGACCCTTAGTCTAAGGGAAAAATTGGAAAAAACGCGTGCCAAATGATCGCAGTTTTTTCTAAAACTCATAACTCGGTTATTTTTTGAGTTGTAAGCGTAAGATCCTCCGGCCAGTATTAGCTATTGATATAGAACTTCATTTTTTGCGAAGATCAGGAACTGTTTCCGATGCATAGTTTTTGAATCTGTGGCCATTTTGATTATGTTACTATGCAATTTTCCAGCAGAACCTGACATGCGACCAGGTAATGGTCCGATTTCAATTAACTAAAAAGATTTTGAAAGTAGAGATCTCTCATAAGTCCAAACGTTCATCTTGGTTTTCCATAAAAAACGCTGAGAAATATCGTTAAAAATAAAGCTGAACATGACGAAAAACGGCCGAGCGCGTGAAGGTAAGTTGAAGAGTGGGGGTAGAGCAGCAGGCAAGGAGAAGTAATGACATTCGAAAGCGTCGGCATTTTGAACGTGACAGTAATTTCTAAACGTTGTCAGATAAATAAATTGTAAACCCCCACTCTTCAACTACTCTCAGGCGCTCGGCGGTTTTTAATGAAAAACCAGGATGAACGTTTTGAACTATGAGAATTCTACTTTCAAAATCTTTTTAGTAAATGAAAATCGGACGCAATACCTGTCGCATTCAGGTCTTGCTGGATAAATTGCATAGTAACATAATCAAATGGCCACAGATCAAAAACTATGCATCGGACAGTATCCTGATCTTCCCGCAACAAATGAAGTTCATATCAATAGCTAATACTGGCCGGAGGATCTACGCTACAACTCAAAAAATAACCGAGTTATGAACTTTAGAAAAAACTGCATTTTGGTCGTTTTTTTCCAATTTTCCCTTAGACTAAGGGCCTGATCGAGTCGTCCGACCTCTCATTTTTTTCGTCTTTCCATTTTCTACAATAAGTCTATTGACATCATCACGATTACTGTGATAGTTTCAATTTTATAAGCAAAAAACTAATGTTTTGCATAAAATTGTTAATAACAAAGACATAAATAATAAAGTCGAGTGAAAAACATATCACTATATCATGTGGAACTATTTTACACACAATGGCGGAGCTGGTTTTCTTCTAACACTTTTTGCACGAAATGCTCACTCTAAATCTCTGTAGCTTGCATTGCCTTTCAGGTAATCTGCCTATTGATTTAAAAAAAAACACTTTCGATCGAAATTTTTTTTTAACATTTTCAAAAAATTTTTTGCTACCCAATTCACAATTCGAGATTGAAACCTCAAATAAAATAAATTTTCATCCTCTCATTTCTGATGTAAAATCGGTTTGAATCTTTCGATTCTGTATAACATACTCAAGTTTCAGATCGCCAGCGTTCTAGGTTTGGAAATGAAAATGAAATTTTCGGCTACCGTTGAATCTCGATTTTTCGCACCACCCACATGGTCAAATAAGCATGCTAGGAGAAAACTATTTTCGAAATCATTATTTTCAACCAAAATTACCTAACCAAACGGATTTTCAATAAGAAATAATTCAGTTACGAAATATTACTTCTTGATTTTCTATATCACGAACTGTAATTTAAGAACTTAAAATCAACGAGGTAAAATAAGCCGGGAAATTCCTTTAGTGCACGAACTTTGGAGAGGAAAGTACTCCACAGGCTGTCACGGATCGATCCAGATAGAGTTGCTAATGTAATAATCTTGGACCGCCATTTTCTTCTTTCCGTTTTACAAAATCAATATGTCATTCCGTTTTTTTGTAGAGTAATTTTCCGGTCTTCTTAACTGAGCTATTGGATTACCCCAAAAAAAAATTTTGTTGTTATTTGGCTATAGAATTACGATATATTTCGAATGAGAATTGCTTCTGTTGTATTCTTAAAATCGGAGGTCTGATGAAGAATTTAGAGTATAACAGCATTTGCCAGGAATATATGAAAGAAGTTGAATTAAATTTTCGAATTTCACAGTTATTTTATGATAAAAATGGAAAAAAAAAATTATTGGTATTGTAAATGAAATATTATGAAAATATTTTATCGAAAGCAATCAATAATTGAAGTGCTCTTCTAATAGATTTGTTTTGTTCCATCATGTTATATCAAATTGATATATGTAATTTTAAATGTTTCTGGAAGTATTTATTCAAAATAAGATTTCATATGTCAATAAATGCATGCGAAATATTTTAATTTCTTATATACACACACACACACACACACATATATATATATATATATATATATATATATATATATATATATATAGGTATATATTTTCCTTTTGATTTGTTTTTTTGGGTAAATTGAGGTCTATTTACAACTGATGGTATTTCTATTTTTACTTCCGCAGAAATATGTTCAACGTTTCAGCAATCACTGTAGCCTTCATCAGAAAATTTTTGTTTTGTTGTCATCCATAGCTATGGATGACAAAAAAAAATTCTGATGAAGGCAACAGTGATTGCTGAAACGTTAAACATATTTCTGTGGATGTAAATATTGATATACCATCAGTTGTAAATAGACTTAATTACCCAAGAAAACAAATCAAAAGGATATTATATGTAATAGGTCTCAGAAATCAAGGCAAAATCCGCAAACCCAATATATAACTATATATATATATATATATATATATATATATATATATATATATATATATCGGTCATTTTCGTTCTACCTAAAATATTTTTATTCCTACCGCTATACAGGGTATGTCAAAAGTCGGTACTTAATTATTTGAATTGGAAATCTACATTTTTTTTTACCTTATTTGATTGGCCTTTAGATTATGAGTTTAAACAACCAAGTTTTATTATTTCATCTATTACAGTTTTTGATATATTTCCATTTTTCTGGAAAAAATTGCTGTCGTAGAGGTTAAGAAAAAAATTAAGGACACCCTACTGCGTAGCACTAAGAATGATAAAACCCCTCGGCGCATGTGCATGTCGTCAATATTTTTTGAATGTATTATATAAATTAAATAACAATGAAAGTCGATTTTACGACTGAAATGAAGAAAAATAGCAATAAATGTATTGATAAGTCGATATTACGAATAAAATCCATGAAAATTTAGCAAAAAAATTCATTGATTGACTGTCGAATTTGAATATCCTATCCCGACTCATTTTGCTGCAAATTATGAATCAAATTGATAAGATGGGAAGCAGACAGACGCAGAATCAAGCTGAAACTATCAACGTCGCTTGGTTACCGTGGCACACAGAGCACTTCGACGCATGTTTTGTAGGACTTCGTACATATCGACCTTGGCGCATGCGCATGCCGTAATGCCTATCTAAAAAACGCTATAATTTTTTATTATTCGTTGGGAAAAAATTGGGAACAAAACTTCTCTGATGAAATCATATGTATTTTATCGATATCCGTTGGAATTTTTAAAATCGGACCAGATCCCAACTTTTTGTAGTGAGAATTTAGCTTCGCCATGGGGTAAAAACGCTATATTTTTTTATTCTTCGTTGGGAAAAATTGGGAATTAATTCAAATTCCCTAATGAAATCATATGTGTTTCATCGATATCCGTTGGAATTTATAAAATCGGGCCAGATCCCAACTTTTCGTCGTGAGACTATAACCTAAAGGGGTTATACGCCTCGGGGTAAAAATATGTAGCTCGCAAACTGATCAAAAGTAAAAAACTAAATTTTTGAAGTAGTTTGCTGACAGTCGAGGAAAACTGGTGTTCTATTGATGGTCCCATTTTGTATCATATGGGTGTAGGCGATTTTCAAATGTCGCATTCAAAAATTGTCAAAAACTCCATTTGTTCAAATTTCAAATGGCACCTAATGAGTTACCCAATACCTAACTTCAATTCCTAGCGAGTTATTCAATAAAAATCAAGAAATGTCCAAATATTTCTTGTTTTTTCGAGTATACCTATACATTCATTCATATATATAAATATATATATATATATATATATATAATATATATATATATATATATTATATATATATATATATATATATATATATATATATATATATATATATATATATATATAAATATATATATATATATATATATATGGTTGAAAACTTCAATAGGTTTCGTAATAAGAAGGTAAAGAAGACGTTCATTGAATGCAACAGAAATTTCAACGTCTAGGAATAGTCAGAATGCGATGAATTTTCGTCTCCTGTAACTTTTATGAGTGGCAAACTCGTATCCCTCTCAGCGACTGTCCCTGGAAGTTTAATGCTAGAGGCGCAAGATTGTAGTCTGGGGAATCATAGATTACATCTCTTGGATTACAACTATATAAACTAAGGGCCGCCCACAGAATTACTTCAAACAATTACGTTAGGACACCTTCGTGCGTTCTGTGAAACTCCATATCTTGGTGGGTTAATATTGTTACTAAAACCTACGTTATACTTTCCTTTATTTTTCGATGGGTGGGACGAATTCGAAAGAAATAATTCATTTTGATGATCGAGAACACGGAGACTAATTTTGCTAAAAACTTTACTTACTAAGTAAAGCTTGTCTGAAAACTTTATGTGCTCCAAATTACGAGATTTTCTTTGTTCAATTTGGTATCATCACATTTTGAAGGAATAACATGTTTCTTGGTTGAACCAATGAAAATATGAAAGTAAGGCAACACTGCATATAAAAATGATTTTCCAACGAAAGTGATACTTCATGTCACTTCCCTTTTTTTGCATTTGCAGATATACCTAAGAGAAATTGTACTGAATAAAAAAATATGAAAAGTAAAAAAAAATTAAAAAATTGTCTTTAACTTTCTTCAATTTAACAAGATCACTGATACTTCATTAATTACTCTATTATATTATTGAATTAAGAGTTTTCCAAGAGAAAAGCTCCATGCATTCATAAAAACAAATTAATTTTTTAGGTAGGTAGGAATTGAAGTCATAAAATATTATTAATATCTATATGAACATATGAGAGAGCATGTAATAAATAATCTAAAGAATATATAATTAGCAATATTTTCGGAAAGGCAAACACATCTTGATGGTAATATATAATAATTCACCAGAAGTCTCTCGAACACAAGAACAACAATCTAAGGAAGTTCAATGTTTATGTTATATAAATAAAGGGAATCCAACCGAGGGTCTTATAATTGAAGTTCCCGCCAAGTTCTAGTGTTTAACTTTGGGGAACTTCTGGAAAATTATGGTTTATGCTTGACAGGCGTATATTTAGAAAAGATTATTGAAAAATTGAGTTTGAATCACAAAATTTTCAATACGTTAGTTATGGAAAATGAACTGGAAAAAATATTCATAGACAGGATTATAATAATCATTTATTTTGAAACTATAAAATCTAAGTATAACGAAGAGAATTGATGGTACAAAATCAAGAGCATTATAATTGACACTTTCTTATCTATCATTTGGTGAAAACTTATTTCTTAACAACTAGGTACATTAAAATTCACATAACATAAATTTCATTTAGCTCAGTAAGTCAGAATTCTTGGGAAATTGAGTTTTCTTCACTACCATTAAAAGCATGACCAAATTATGATTTTTTTCTTCAAACGTCATATAAGTGATAACTTTTGTGACGTTCCTCAATGACATTAAATGTGATTTATATGACTAGGAGTATAAGTACTTATACTACACATTATAGTACTATGAATTTATTCACAATGGTATTTATTATTCATTCGTAATATTTATAGTAAAAGTACAATTATGAAGATTTGCATCATTTAAGAATCCTACACTTCTTGCAATATCTGTACTATTCATAACAACTTTTCCAGAGTGAACGGCATTTACAAATCTATTACTTGTATCGGGTTCATTAAATGAAGATTGTTCGAGATTTTCCGCGGAGCTAGGTTGAAGAATTCTCTTATCAATTTTGGTTTTACTTTGCACAGAGTCTTCGATGTACCCTTCGGCAACTGCATCAGATTTCCAACCCCCATGCCTTTTCAACGTAGTGATATCCACCCCACTATCAACAAGCATTGTTGCGGAAGTTCTTCTTAAGCAATGCCCTGTATATTCTTTCCAATTTGGAATCTTCAGATACAATGCCACGTCTTTCGCTACACTACCAATTTTATGGATACCCATAACAGCTTTATAACAATTCTCATTTTGATATTTCAAAAAAAAACGTGGTTCCCTAAAATCGGCAGGGCGCAAATTAACGTATTTTCTATATTTGCTCAGATATTCATCACCCAGGACGTTGAAGGTTCTACTCTTATTAGTTTTAGTGTTGGGAATGTTTATTAGCAGCAAAGAACCCATATCTTCAAGATCATCAACTGGCATATTCACTAGTTCATCGCAACGACATGCCCCAGATATTCCAAATATCAAAACTACCTAAAAAATTAAGTGTTGGTTAGCAAAATGTGAAACAAACAAAATGTAATTTTGTTACCTTCATCGCCAAATACTTTTCATCTGGGGCTTCAGACAAAAATTTGCTGAACTGTTCCCTTGACAAGACTCTCGATTTCTTTGGCTTATAACCTTCTCCTTGCTTTTTTAAAAATGCACGCAAATTGTTGTATTTTTCAATGTTCACATTATGCTTCAAATTCAACACAGACCTTATCATTGAATAATGAGCCCACAAACTAGAACTCTTCATTTTCAGTGCCATTTCGGTAAAATATGCCAACAAAACGTTCTCAGAGTATTGCACTACTTTTTTTCCATTGCACCATTTGTTGAACTTAACAAACGCAGCTTCATATACTGCAGCAGATTTCGTCGGCAGCAAGTTTTGTATAGCTATTCTAGCTGCCTCTACCACCTCGGGAGGATCATTACACATTTCTAAACTCATTTTCTTCACCGAATTTGAAATATTTGTTTTAATGGATGTCAAACAAGTACGTATCCATGACAACGATACGAAAAAGGCAATATACAGTGAAATAAGTTAAAGATTCAATCTTGTTATTTTTATTAAAAAATTCGTTTCCTTTTATTGTTTTATTTCGAATGAAATTATGCAGGTTTGAAGAAAAAATAGTATATGATATTCGGAGAATGAGATACTTCGCATTGTCTGACTCACTACGTTCGTTAGACAAACTTTCCACGCTCAGCACATAAAGTATCACTTATTCTCCTAATATCATAATATACTATTAATCGTTTCCTGGCAATCATGAAATGTATTATTATTTTAAAAACCAAGTGCGAGTCGGACTTGCGCACCGAGGGATCCGTATTAAAAAATTTTTTCCTTTATTTGTGCTTCGTACCAAATTTCAAGATTCTGAGTTCATGGGAAGTACCCTGTAGGTTTTGATTCCCTTGCGAGTGTCGAAAATTTGCGGCATAAATGGCTGTATGTTTTGATTGCGTTAGCTTTGAAGTTTTATTTTTTCACAGCTCCAAGGGACAGTAGACCAGATATAAATTCCAGCTTGATACCTTCACGCGTGCCTGAGAAAAAGGATCTTGACAGACAGACGGACGGACGTTTTTTTTTCATCTTTATTTTGAATATTGGCTAAAGTGATCTGAATTCAAGTTTCTTCTAGGTTTTGATCAGACTGTTTTATTTGAAGTAAAGGATGTTTCGCTTTGAGAAGGTCATTTTTATAATATTATAAACTATTATATTTCTGATATACGTAAAGTAACTTCATGAATCAATGTTCATACAGTCTGAAGACTTTATGACAATTTTATTAGTTCATCAAACTAATTATATCTGGTCGAAAATGAGTACGTTATTCCAGAAAGTGAACATAACTTCCTGTTTCCATTAACCTTCAAAGATGTGTCTAGATTAAGGGTATATTAACAGGGACAACTTGATTGACCATGGAGACAAATATCCCCTTAAGCTTATCATGTTATTAAAAACAAACGACCCGAAATTAAACCTTTCATGTATTCAAACCTCATTTCCGCCAAGTGAAAGCCGCCACACTGTGTGAAAATGAGAATAGAGGCTTCTAGCGAAATGACATTGACGCCATATCATATTATGAGCTTATTTTGTCTATTCATGAAATTCTATTTAACTTGAATATCCCTCATAACACCTCAGTAGAGTTTCAAAATGTGCCCCTGCTTAATTCGGGATAACGCGTTATATAATAGGGGAAAGTGTCTATCATCAAATTTAGTACAAGTATATTACAGTGTTATTATCTAAATGAAATTATTGTTTTTTTATTACAACTCTCTGAAAGATAGAAAGCTTCCAAAACTTTTCTAAATACTTGTGTTTTTGATAGATTGTTGAGTTCGGGTCTAGATCGCATCAGGACATGAATGCATCCATCAATATGCATGAACTGCTGCCGGACTTCCGTAATTTTCCTGAACTAGCAAAATGTTCGAATATAGTTTTTTGAGGTTATGAAAAGGAAATCATCGTATAAGATCAGTCAGGTGAAAAAAATATGTTTTCATAATGTAGATTTTATGAGAAATGATTAAATGGATGGGAACAAATGGTAATTAACTTGATAGCTTGTGGAAACTTTAAGTCAATATTGGATATAACCTTGGGAATTATATAAAGATAAACAAACAGGAAGAACTCTGTTATTACCAGGAAAATATATTATAAATCAGTATAGTGAAAATAATTATGTTTTCCTTATGTAGATACTGTGAATGGAAAAATTGTGTTTTTTATCAGGATAACTTAAAAATTCTTAAGTTTATATCGTAATTTCCAGTTAACAATATCAGCTTCTAGTTCCCATTATATGATTGAATTTTTGTTCATTCTCATATTTCAATTACTTATTAGGTGAAAAGATTTTGATACCCCATTTACTTGAATACATATTCTGGTTCCGTGCTTGATACTTCTTGTTTTTATTTATTCTGTTTATTATGTGGACATTCACATGGTGTTTTTTATTGGGATTACTTGAAAATTTGTTAGCCACTGGCTAGGATTTTCCTTGTCTCAGGGATTTAATTTCCAAATTAATGATTTGGCAATACAGCAATGAACCCCAACAAATTCCATCTAGCATTAAAATTATGAGAATCATTAATATAACCTAACTAATCATAAATCAAACTGTAAAATTCATATTACAACTTGGCAACACTGGCCTAGATGCTGTCATGTCCTGTGGGGTCCAGTCGGGCTACCCAAATTGAACCTTATATAAATTGAACCTTATATAATTGAACCTTATATAATTGAACCTTATATATGTGAACCTTATAAAAAGGTAATAACCCCATTGAATTGTTGAAAATATTCACAAGTTTTCATGATCAAATCAATTCTCAAATTATGTTGAATATTTCTCATGTTTTTTCTCAAGATTCTAATGAATGGAATAGAATCTATTCTCTAAGTAATAATAATTCACCTGTTTTATTAATATAGATAAAATGTATTCTTTCATATTATTTTTTCGTGAAAGATAAGAGCATTTTCAATACGATCAAGAATTTCATTCATAAAACTCTCACGTAATTACAATGGGAATAAGGGTTGTGTTCGTTTTGATTCAATCTTCTGAAATAAAAATTTTCCGAGTCTCATTATCCTCATCTTGAACATCCATTCAAGCTTAAACTATCATGCCATGCCGTAATAACTACAGTTAATTACTTCCGGGTTGGCATAGACTATTACGAACACGAGAGAATACTTTTCGCAATCTGCTATCTTCATTTGTAACTTGACAACTCATTTGGTTCAAAGTTTCCTCCAGAAGTTAAAACAATAGTCTCAAGTCTTGTAGCACTTTTGATAAATCTTAGCTTTGATAAGATTTAATAGCTACAATTTGTATTCACTATACTATATAGCTTGTAAAGGAAAATCTACTAATTTTTTCTACGACTGCAATGATAAATCATCATTTTAAAGCAGTGGTTCTCAACCTTTTCACCACTGAGGACCACTTGTACCTTTCAGAATTCTTGGCGGACCACTTAGATATTATTATTAATATTTGCCAATAATAGGTAAAATGAGATGAACACTGAAGTTTTACTAATGAATTTATTATTTACAAAATGAAAAAAGAAAATACATAGTGAAAGACAAAAGAAATATAAAAAACAAAATAAAACGTCATAGATAGCGCCAAATTAAGACGTTAATGACTCCCTTGGTCTTGCTTCTCACTTGAAAGTTTCTCAATATTTGGCTCGAAAGAAGTTAACGCCAGTCTCATAGGAGCATTAAAATTTAGAAACCTATTTCTGTGTTTATTCTTGATGACACATAATGTTGAGAATGCTGCCTCACAGAGATAAGCAGAATGAAAAAAAATAGGCAGACGCATTAATTTACGTTTCAAGAGCCAAGATTTTAATTGTTTATTTTATGACTGTTCACTTCGCGGACCGCGGACCACAGGTTGAGAATCACTGTTTTAAAGTATAAATATTTTAGGCAATATTTCATATTGCATGGTTTCTTAGCAACTGTGCATAGAAACGCGTGAAATATGAACCATCGAGTTCGTTTCTTAAGGTGTCCGATCGTTGTGACATGTTATTCAAAACAAATTGAAATGTCATTGTCATTATAATTACACACAGATATTATGCATTTGAGTGTTTTGATTTTGAGTAATTTTAATATGATGGAAAGCGAAAGTGATGTGGAATTAACACCTCCAAGCATAAAATAAATTGCTGAGGTAACAACTTTAGATTTGTTATCACAAACTTCAAAAAAGCTCTATCAACGGAATTACGTTCTCTTCTTGGATTGGAAGATCTTCAAGCGGCATTCAGATGGTTATAAACCTGAGAAACCGAGGATTTTCACAACTGATGTCGAAAAATTTATAAGAGAAATGACAAAAGTAAGTTAGCATTATTTTTACTTATTTAGTTCTCACTTTAAATGGGACATACATCAGTTGTAGAAAAAGTCTAGTATGAAATTCGCACAAATTACCTATTTTGTACAGGATTGATTTGCAAACTTTCATTTTCGTGCAGAATATGCTACATTTCGTGCTAGTTTCATGATATACTATTTCGATGTATTTATAGTTGTAGACAAAATTGAATACCTAGATCATTTCATGAATGAAAATTTGACACGTTCCAATTTTGAAATTTAAAATACCAGAACTACTTTATTTTGGTTGAATAGGTATATAATCTATATATCAGTACGCGAAGAGAAAACATTCTTTTTGAGCATAATGCGCCGATTGAGGAGTGTGAGATTTGCCACAGTTAAAGTTTATGCACCTACAGAAAGAGCGCAGAAAGCTTGAATTAGTATATAATATATGTTACAAGTACACTTAATTAAATTTATGAAAAATATGAATTACGGTCGAATATTGGCAGCTGAGCAATCATTGAAGAAAATCCTTCAGAAATCTTTCAGTTTCAGCTAAATATAGATAAGTTATTTAATTCTAAAGTAGAAACCAAATGAGGAAAAATCTCATTAGTACCTTCCATTATTTAAAAATGAAAAATTGCAGATAACTATTTCGATTGAAACAATTTTGAAAGGAAATTTAGTTTCAACTGAATACTTATGAGTGAGAAATTTTTAGGTAAAAACGAAATGAAGAAAATTCTCAGTTGCACCATTGTTCGATTAAGAAGTTTCAGCTAGATACAAATGAATAAAAAATTATAATTTAAAACCACAATAGTTATTTATGTACCAAGTTACTTATATAGATCTTAACGCCCGATGGGCGTTAGGATCTAGTAACGCACGTGGTGCATACAAGATTTTATTTTTCTCGAAAAAATTCTTTTATTATAATGAACAATCGATTTTAAAATCGGTTCATTGCTCCTATACTTTCCTTTTTCCTTCTCATAGTAGTCATGTCATTTGTTGATATTTTGACATTTGTGAATATTTTTGTCATCATATTTAGTGAATGTCATTGCTGCTTTCTTTGTGTAGTCTTATAGAAATAATGGAAATGAAAATGAATATACCCAAGAATATTATAGAAAATGCAGCCAAAGCTGCGAATAATTCATTGCCGGAGAAATCCAGAGTCGTATACGACAATGATTATGAAGTATTTAATCAATAGAAGTTTCTTCATTTCTCCTCGTACAATAAGCGGGCGTTATGATCCATAATGCCCGCTCATAACGCCCTAGGGCATAATGAGTGTATTTATACCAACCGTATCGAAGGAAAAATCAACAAATAATATACAAGTGAAAAATAAAATTTTTTTTTTCATAATTTTCTATTTTGTATGAGAATTGCAGCAATAATCATTAGAATTTTCGTAATATGTGTGAGTTAGTCAGTAGTGATTCAAGTCCGATAAATTTTGAGAAATTATTGTCTGTACTTATTCGTAAACAGAATACATTCAAATCTGCTGAAATATTTCAATATTCTCCAACGAAATGGGATATTATCCATCCACGTCTCAGACTCAAAGCGTCAGCTAAATCATATGAATTCCATCTTTCTCATCTTTCCCTTTTTCATGAAAAGGTTAACCGGTTAGGTCAAGATTCTACTAAGCTGTATAGCAACAGGTTTTCCATCTGAAACTGAGGTTCTCAACATTATAGGCCCTACAACTCCCTTTTTTTAAAGAGACTTTTGACAACCATTTTTGAATTCTTATAATGTTGAAAAAAATTATTGAATCTGTAATAGTTGTAATCCTTCACTCATGGAATTCAAAGAGTTTATTTCGAGTATTGGCGACATATAGTTTCACACTTTATCTCCTTCTCTACTCATATCATCCCATCTTGAAGCCTTAATTAGAAAATTTGTAGATAAATATGAATATGGAGAATATATTTGTCATTAGGTTATCCTTTTAGAAAGGATTGCGTTCTGTCTCCACTATTGCTTAACCTATATTCCGTGTTTAATACACCCTTCAGGATATCAAGAAAGGCATCAAAGTCATTGGAAAAGTGGTAAATAACATCAACAAGATTCATTTCCTCTCCTAGGGGGTCAACCCCCCAAGCAACTCGTACCAAAACCAATCCTATCCAATATATCATACGAAACTACCTACTCACAAACTTTCAATCTTATTGCTCCAAAATTACGCCCTTTATCGTGTAAAGATGGTTTATTTCCTACCCCTGGGGGGTCAACCCCCTAACCAATTCGAACCAAAGCCAATCCCTTTCAAGATATCATACGAAATTACCTATTTACAAACTGTCAACCCTATTTTTCCAAAATTGCGCCCTTTATCGTGTAAAGAAGGTTTATTTCCTCCTCCTGGGGGGCCAACCCCCAACCAATTCGAACCAAAGTCAATCCCTTTCAAGATATCATACGAAATTACCTATTTACAAACTTTCAACCCTATTGTTCCAAAATTGCGCCCTTTATCTTGTAAACAACGTTTAAATACATAAGCTCTTACATACATACAAACATATATATATATATATATATATATATATATATATATATATATATATATATATATATATATATATATATATATATATATATATATATATATTATATATATATATATATATATATATATATATATATATATATATATATATATATATATATATATATATATATATATACAGGGTGATTCATAATATGTGTAAATATTTCAACGGGAAAATTTTGAGCTCAAAATATGAAGATCTAACCCAATTTGCTTTTACAAAATATTTGGGGGTGTTTTATTCAGATTATTGAAAATTAATTTTTTTCATTACTTTAATGCTGCTTGATATTTCTTTATGATATTTGGCAGTAAGCTAGAGTAGTTTGGGCCACATTAAATAATAGTAAAGAAGACATAAAAGTAGATAAAAATCGAAACAATTGTGCAGCCATATGTTCAACGTTAAATATCTCGAAAAATAGTGGCTCTAGCGTTACGAAAACAGAGTGCCTTATTTACAGAGAAAATATTGGAGAATCGAAAAATTATACTAAAATGACAATTCTGCCAGTGGTGTAGAATTTAGGAAACGAAAACTCTTCCCGTGCCCCTGTCGTACGCCACTGATAGCGAGAAAGTCTTCTTTACTATCATTTGATGTGTCCCAAACTACCTTAACTTACTGCCAAATATCATAAAGAAATGTCAAGCAGCATTAGAGTAATGAACAAAATTAATTTTTAATAATCTAAATAAAAAACCCTGTAAATCAGTAAGGAGAAATATTTTGTATGAGCAAATTGAGTTAGATCTTCATATTTTGAGCTCAAAATTTTCCCTTTAAAATATTTACACATATTAATGAATCACCCTGTATACAGGGTGTCCCACAATTTTTTAGACAGGCTATAACTCTAAAACGGCTGAAGATAACTTCATGAAATTTGGTATGCAGCAATTGGACGGATTTTACAATATTGCGAATCCCTCATGACGTCAGCGAAATCATCAACCGTAGCTATGACGTCATGTCGTTATAAAATATCAAATGTAAAGGTGGTCGTGTGACTGCTCATATTAAAGGTCTTTTTATTCTGAATTCAACCATGTAATACACTTAGTATGTTAAAATTTATCAGTTGTGTATTTTCGATCAAAAAGAGTTTAACAAAATAAATAAAAGAGATTAATAAACAAATTTAATCACATGAAAATCAGGTTTGAGGCTTGTGTTGAAATTAATTGTAGAATAATGGTATTATTGCCTTGATTTCCATGTGATTAAATTTGTTTATTAAACTTTTTTATTTATTTTGTTAAACTCCTTTTGATCGAAAATACATAACTAATAAATTTCAACATACTAAGTGTATTACATGGTTGAATTCGGAATGAAAAGACCTTTAATATGAGCAGTCACACGACCACCTTTACATTTGATATTTTATAATGACATGACGTTATAGCTACGGTGATGATTTCGCTGACGTCATGAGGGATTCGCAATATTGTAAAATCCGTCCAATTGCTGCATACCAAATTTCATGAAGTTATCTTCAGCCGTTTTAGAGTTATAGCCTGTCTAAAAAATTCTGGGACACCCTGTATATATATATATATATACAGGGTGTCCCATAAATAACACTCCAGAGTGACACTCGAGGTAGATTGGCTTCAGGTCAATCAGATAACATCAACTTGACCTTAGTAAAAGTTTTCTGGTTTTCGAGATATTGCCACTCTTATGTTTTTTTCAAAAATCTATACTTTTTGGTCATTTTCTCGCCTGTTTTGATTATAAATAAGTTCCAACTCATGGTTTTTTTCGTGTGCTATCATAAATATATGGTTGAGACAATCGACCTATCATTTCATTGAAAACTAGCTCGCTAATCTCAAAAAAAATCAAGTTGTTTCAATTTAATTCAAATACGAAAACCTTAAGTAAAGTTTGACTATTTACTGTGAAAAAATAGTGTACCAGACAACAATATCAGCAAATGATCTTAAAAACTATTTAATGCTCTTTCGAAATCGGTATAACATTCGTGGTTTTTTTCTTTCAAAAGTCTAAAAATTCCAATTTTTGTCATTGAAGTCGTGCTACTTGCGAAATACACTGCGCCGCAAATTTAACGCATAGCTTAAATATTTCTTAAGTTTTGACAGAATATTTTCTCAGGCGGTGATCCGATTTGAATAAATTTTTCACCAAACAGTAGCTCCGTTCTTTGAGAAAATGCAGTAGTTCTAAGAAGATCAAAAAAACTGAATTAACTTATTTTACAGGGTGTTTGAATAGTGACATGTTTTCTTCGTCCAAGTTTACATCCTTCTGCGGGCAATATCGGGTAGCTCAGGCATTGTTTTTTCAATCGTCTATTCATCTTGAGCCACTCGAAAGATATTCATGTTTTTATAACCGCTCACACTTTTCAAACGAAATTTTTTAAAACTTTTTTTTAACTTGTGTAGAAGACTGTGCAAACGAAATTTCATTAAAAGTTGACAACTTTGTTTATTTATTTATTTTTAATTGATTGGGCCGATACATGATGTAAATTAATGAAGATATCAAAACAATGGTTTATAAAAACAATGTACATATTTATTTATATACACAAAGTAAAATAACGCATGATCCTCGTTTCCGTGAAACTTCATCTTCTTCAGATGCTTGATGCTAACTAAGAAATAGGTTTCTCCGTTATATTGAATACAAGAAATGAATAGATGACAAATTGTGTAGAAAGGGTAAATAGAAGGATGGTTACACATTAGTAAAGTTAGTCGGGGCAAACTAACATAATTTTAATCAGAATACGGAAAAATAGAAACCAGAACTAGCCCAACGGGAAATGGTTGGGGGGGTTACTAACATGAAAAAAAAAAAAATGCAGTTACTGACCTTGGGGACTAACTTAAGGGGGGGGTAAAGTGAAAAAAATTCAAAGTCAATAGTTTGGATGCGTATTACGAGAAAATTTGACGTCGGAGATGAAAATGTTCAACAGCAAAGTTGTAGGTAATAAAAAGATCTTTCATTTTTGTTAAGGGCATTTTTCATCATAACCTCAAAATTATCGAGAAATTTAAAAATTTTCCAAAAAATAATGAAATTTTCGTTTTTATATTATAACTTTTATAAAAATCAATGAATTGTTATAAACCTTCGTGAAAAGATACCTTTATATATTACAAACAACCAAAAAAATTTTCAAAAGAAAATAATGGAAAATTTTTGATTTTGAATTAAAAAAAAAAAAAAGTCTTTTTTTCAGACGAAAATTGTACGGTGGAAAATCATCGTAAATAGATTTTTCAAAGCTCATTTTGTTTGTTTTTTCGTCTACTTTTTGATAAATCAGAGACACAATATAGCTTCTATTCAAGAATATGCTAAAAAATGCAAAAAACGGAAAAAGTCAATTTTGAAAAAAAAAATTTTCAGTAATTGTTGAAAATTTTGTTTAAATTTCAAAAAAATGTTAAAATTAATTTCACCAATCGATTCTACGTGAAAAAGTATTTAAGAAACTGTATTTTGTTGTTGAAAATTACTCCAATATTTAAGGGTGGTAAAGGGTTGCTTCTGGAGGGTGAATAGAGTAATGATCGTTCTCATGCAATTTTCGGCTAAAATTGAAGTTAAACAAAAAATTAATAATCAATAAAAGTTGTAGATTTTGAAAAATTCTTCAAGTTTTGTGGAGGTCATTTTACCATAACCTCAAAACTAAAAAAAAATGCAAAAAATTTATTTTTTTACATTTTTTACTTTTTTAAACTTTCTTATTATTTCTTTTCTTCTTATTTTTGTGTACTTAGTAGACAAAATGTGTGGTTGAATAAAAGTATTATAGTTGTAACTTTAATTTGGAAAAAATGTTCAAGATTTGGAGGAAACTCATAGGAAGTTCATGAGGAAAATATGTATTTATTTTGTTAAAATATGATCAAAACTTAAAAAAAAGAACTTTTTATTATAAAAAATGATTAAATCTTAAAAATACACATTGCAAACTACACTAATCTTTTTCTTTTATTTACATGAATCAGTTCTTCTTCTTCACCCTCCGATTCTTCGCTAAACGCGAATCTTCACACTCCATCTCTTCTTCAAAATCATCTTCGACTTCCTCATTGTTTATATTATTTTGAGGACTTGGCTCTTCGTCTTCACCATCGCTTACATCTTCTGAAATTTGTATATTGCAACAATTACCAGAATCTTGACAACTCCTGCAGAGATCTGCGTAGCAATGGTATTGCGGAAAATAAAAGCCTCCTGTATAACAAATACCCATAGAGCCTTTATGATTGAGAGATAGGTGTACTGTCTGTAGTTCTGATCATGCGCGTTAATCTTTCCGTATATTTTTCCTAATTTTTAAAGTTTTCTAATATCATTACTATAATACTTTTATTCAACCACACATTTTGTCTACTAAGTACACAAAAATAAGAAGAAAAGAAATAATAAGAAAGTTTAAAAAAGTAAAAAAAGTAAAAAAATACATTTTTTGCATTTTTTTTTAATTTTGAGGTTATGGTAAAAATGACCTCTACAAAACTTGAAGAATTTTTCGAAATCTACAACTTTTATTGATTACTAATTTTTTGTTTAACGTCAATTTTAGCCGAAAATTGCATGAGAACGATCATTACTTTATTCACCCTCCAGAAGCAACCCTTTACCACCCCTAAATATTGGAGTAATTTTTAACAACAAAATACAGTTTCTTAAATACTTTTTCACGTAGAATCGATTGGTGAAATTAATTTTAACATTTTTTTGAAATTTAAACAAAATTATCAACAATTACTGAAAATTTTTTTTTTCAAAATTGACTTTTTCCGTTTTTTGCATTGTTTAGCATATTCTTAAATAGAAGCTATATTGTGTCTCTGATTTATCAAAAAGTAGACGAAAAAACAAACAAAATGAGCTTTGAAAAATCTATTTACGATGATTTTTCACCGTACAATTTTCGTCTGAAAAAAGGACTTTTTTTTTTTCAAAAAAATTCAAAATCAAAAATTTTCCATTATTTTCTTTTGAAAATTTTTTTGGTTGTTTGTAATATATAAAGGTATCTTTTCACCAAGTTTTATAACTATTCATTGATTTTTATAAAAGTTATAATATAAAAACGAAAATTTTATTATTTTTTGGAAAATTTTTAAATTTCTCGATAATTTTGAGGTTATGATGAAAAATACCCTTAACAAAAATGAAAGATTTTTTTATTACCTACAACTTTGCTGTTGAACATTTTCATCTCCGACGTCAAGTTTTCTCGTAATACGCATCCAAACTATTGACTTTGAATTTTTTTCACTTTACCCCCACCCCTTAAGTTAGTTCCCAAGGTCAGTAACTGCATTTATTTTTTTTTTCATGTTAGTAACCCCCCCCAACCATTTCCCGTTGGGCTAGTTCTGGTTTCTATTTTTCCGTGTTCAAATTTAGTTTGCCCCGACTAAGTAGGAAAAACCCATTCTTAACTGGTAGTTCGGTAATTTTGAAAAGATTCGGAAGGGGCTTGTAGTATGGAGAGACATACAAAACCAAATGAACACAGTTTGTACTTGTAATGAAATTTTGTATACACAGCCTTCTTCGCAAATTAACAAAAAAGTTTAAAAAAATTTCGTTTGAAAAGTTTGAGCGGTTATAAAAACATGAATATCTTTTGAGTGGCTCAAGATAAAGGGACGATTGAAAAACCAAATTACTCAGAAGACATGAGATTATTTGTTTTCTGCCTGAGCTACCCGATATTGCCCGCAGAAGGATGTAAACTTGGACGAAGAAAACATATCTCTATTCAAACACCCTGTACAATAAGTTAATTCATTTTTTTTGATCATCTTATAACTACTGCATTTTCTCAAAGAACGGAGCTACAATTTGGTGAAAAATTTATTCAAATCGGATCACCAGCTGAGAAAATATTCAGTCAAAACTTAGGAAATATTTAAGCTATGCGTTAAATTTGCGGCGCAGTGTATTTCGCAAGTAGCAGGACGTCTATGACAAAAATTGAAATGATTAGACTTTTGAAAGTAAAAAACGACAAATGTTATACCGTTTTCGAAAGAGCATTAAATAGGCTAGTTTTTAAGATCATTTGCTGATTCTGTCTGGTACAATATTTTTTCACAGTAAATAGTCAAACTTTACTTAAGGTTTTCGGATTTAAATTAAATTGAAACAACTTAATTTTTTTTTGAGGTTAGCGAGCTAGTTCTTAATGAAATGATAGGTCGATTGTCTCAACCATATATTGATGATAGCACACGAAAAAAAAACCATCAGTTAGAACTTATTTATAATCAAAACAGGCGAGAAAATGACCAAAAAGTATAGATTTTTGAAAAAAACATAAGAGTGGTAATATCTCGAAAACCAGAAAACTTTTACTAAGGTCATGTTGATGTTATCTGATTGACCTGAAGCAAATCTACCTCCAGTGTCACTCTGGGGTGTTATTTACAGGACACCCTGTATATATATATATATATATATATATATATATATATATATATATATATATATATATATATATATATATATATATATATATAAAATATATATATATATATATATATATATATATATATATATATATATATATATTTAGCAGGTTTTCACTTTGAAAACCTGCTTATTAAAAAGGGTGCGATTAGCAAAGATGGACCCACGACCAACATAGTTTTTCGTTTCGTGACTTTTTATGATTCTGTACATCTAAAACTCAATTTCATATATCTCTATATACCATATATATATATATATATATATATATATATATATATATATATATATATATATATATATATATATATATATATATATATATATTCAGAAGGTAAGGGAATCGACTAGAAGTTGAAAATTACTCTCTTTATTCCATGCCAAGCTTTCGAAAACCTTTTTGTTTCTTCTTCAGGGCCACTACAAAGACAGTTCACATTTAGTATTGGTTTTTTTTATATAATTTTTAAAATTGTAATGAACTTACGGAAAATGAGATCAACAATGTTTCTCTATTATAGTGAAAATGATCATTAGATTGGCTAAAATAAAATTATACTATATTAATATCACATCAGTAAACTTATCTCGTAAAAACACAACGACAATTGACATCACTTGATCATTCAAACATATGACAGAAATTCTATGGTGAATTTACACAGATATCATAGGCTGGCTATATATATATATATATATATATATATATATATATATATATATATATATATATATATATATATATATATATATGAGTTTTAGGTGCCAAGCATCATAAAAAGTCATGAAACGAAAAACTATGTTGGTCCTAGGTCTAACATTGCTGATCGCACCCATTTTAATAAGCAGGTTTTGAAAGTGAAAACCTGCAAAAATATAAGTACCTAAAACTAGACTGAGTAGCGTTGAAAATCTTGGTTGCCACATCCTACAACAAGGACATTGACATTGGAAAATGCAAATTGGTTGATACCCAACAAGCCCAAGTTTTACGAAGTTGAACTGCAAAAAGTTCCAAAATTATGTGAAGCTGTTGTGGTTCTTTTTCTTATAAATTGCTGTGGCACAATCTGTTTTAATTTTTACCCTCCGTATGTCCTGGGACCCACCGGTTTAGAACCTCTGCTCTAGGATAATAGAAAATCGAGTCACGGATATTTTCCTGTCCGCGAATGGACTCTTTTGAAAAACCGAGAACGAATTTTCTACGGCCTCCTAAAATTTGTTTCATTTGAGTTTCAAAAAGAAATGAATTCCAAAAGTCTGATGAAAAGGCCGATTGTTTGTTGGTACACTCTGAGGACCTTTTTAGTGGAAGCGAATAATACGAATTTATTAGTGCCACCAGACATAAAGAGACAATACAATGCTGTTGTGTTGATGTATTTCATTCAAAAACCATTTTTCACTCTTTTAAATATGAAAGAAAAGGTTATTGGCTTTCATTACAACTATTATTTCATTTGAATGTAAAGCTATATCCTCAAAGATAAGTATTATCTTTTTAGCAATTTGATTTTTAAATGAACAGGGACAATTCTGCTATATTTGGAAATTATAGATTACTTTTTTCATATTTTTATTTATTTAAATCTTGAATCAAATTCACCGAATAGAAATTGTAGCAGTGGCTCTGATATTTAATCAGAGAAGTTGATGTTGACATCGTTACTTACTACAAAAATTAATTAAATGAGAAAGAAAATTTGTTTCAGACATCCTTTGTTTGCATAAATATGTACTGTAACGGACTTTTCGTGTCGGTTCTCCTGAATTACAAAGAAGGTATCTTTTAGTTATATACAAGTTTATTTACAGTAAATTATTAACAGAGATCAAATAATTAAATACTTGACCCAGCGTGCATCTGCTTCTGCTCTGGTCTCGTTTCGCTGCGTCGACGGTACCTCCAGTGCGCAGGCAGTCCTTTGTCAGTCGAGGATGGAGCGAAGCGCAAGGATGTGCTGGATCTCTGTGTTCTTAGGTCCGCGATTCTGCTTGACGTGATTACGGGGACCGGGGTCGGTTTCGTCGCCGCCAGCTGATCAACCTCGTTGGCCACTGCAAGCGAGTCAGCTCCCGGTCTATAGGAATTCACCGACAATCAGTACTTGTCGGACGGAACGGGAATAGATTGGTCAATACCCAACCTACGAGTATTACCGACAATCAGTACTTGTCGGACGGAACGGGAATAGATTGGTCAATACCCAATCTACGAGGGTTTTCGACAATCGGTACTTGTCGGACGGAACGGAATATATTGGTCAATACCCAACCTACTAGGAATTCCGATAGTCAGTACTTGTCGGACGGAACGGGAAGAGACTGGTCAATACCAAGTCTCAGGAATTTGTCGGCAATCAATACTTGCCGACGGACGGGAGTTAGACTGGTCAATACCCAGTCTAGGAGAGAGTTCCTAGGAGTCAGTACCTCCCAAGAACTCCTTCTGCATTGGAAACACACGTGTTTCATTCCTCCCTGAAGTATGTGTCAGGGAGGCGGGCAGCTTGAGTTTGGGATTAACTCCTTCAGCCAGATCAGAGGATACACTTGTATGTACAAGTGCATTAAGGATAGGTGAGACGGGATATTTATGGAACATAGGAGGTGTGGGTAGGGTTCAGAGGATTAATACTGGCCCAGCATTCGCCTTGTAAGTTTGCAAGCAGTGACTTACATTACCATGAGGAAACCTCTGAAAAAAACTCATGGCAGACCAGTCGGCCCCGGGGTTTGAACCCGAGACCTCCCAAATACTAGCCAGCGTACCTAACATACTCGACTAACTAGCTTGGTTGCCTTCTAAATTCAAATTCAAATTCAAATACGTTTATTTATCTTTTAGGGGTACATAAAAGGGGGAGCTAGCTAAAATTATTAATTGATAGACTGGTTTAAGATCGCGAGATCTTCTTCAGCCTCGGATTTAATTCTTAAGTTGTCAAAAAAAAAATGAGATAAAATTGTTTAACAATGCAAAAAGAACCTAATTGCCTATCTGGGGAATAATGCGGCTGTGGACCGACTTTCTAATTGCGCCCATTCGGAACTTGAGCAGGGGAAACCACTAAAACCCTGCTCGCGCAATGTGGTTGCCTTCTCTCGGTGCTCGGGTTATATAGGCAGTGGCTTGCCCCTCCAATGGAATAACCAGCTTGCTCCTCCAGTGGAATAACCAGCTTGCGCACCACTAACGTTGTTGCGCGAGCAACAACGTTACAGTATTCTTTCAAATAACTAATTGTTTTGGCGATACTTGATGAAAATCCATTATAATATTGTAAATAAAACTTCACAATTTTCGATTTTCACTATATTTTGTTAACATGACAATTGCTTCGCCAATACACAGTGGCTTCTTCAGATGTATATTACATACTAACTTTTACAACGAGAATATTGAACGATGAAGGAAGGGAATACACAATAAGAATGGGGAAAACCTAAACGTAATCACTTAGCAGGTAGAAAATAAAAAACTGTTAATGACTTGGGAAAAATACAACAGGCACAAATATTCAATATTACATCTAGAAAAGATTTAACAACGGTGAATTATTCATATCTGATTGGTTATTTAACAAATTATTGGATTGTTTCATACTATTTATCTCAAGAGCTTCTAATAAATTGAGTTTATACTCTTTCTTTTCTATATGTAATATTTCAAAGTCACTATTAAAAATACGATTATGTTCCAGGAGATGCGATGCATGAGTGGAATCTAATTTTTCTTTGTCGTAACTTCTTTTATGTTCTGATATTCGAACTCCAAAGTTCCTATCAGTTTGGCCAACATATATTTTAGGACAAGAACCACAAGTTAGCTCATAGATCACTGATTTATTTTGTTGTGTAGTTTTATCTTTTGAATTTTTAATATATTTTCCAATGGTATTCTGAGTTTTGAATGCTATTTTTAAATTTCGATTTTACAAAAATGTTGAAATTTTGAGTGATGGGTCACCTGTATACAGTGGCGTATCCAGAGATTGAGTTTGAGGGGGGGTAGTGGCAAGTTTTATGGAGTTGACCTGAACTATTTATAAGATGATCAGCCTAAGCGAAAGCGGGGAAGGGAGGGGTGTTGATTGATCTTAGCTCATCCATAATTCAACATTTTTATTCTACATCAAAAAAATATAAAATAATTGCGAGGACCCAATGAAAGCCCAAGAATTGGCTATTCAAATTTTAAAGGAAAAATATCAGAAAGGTTAAAAAGATCACATCAGGTGAAAAGAGTAAGTATATGAATTGGATGTTAGTTGGTTATTGACTCTTACTACTACACTCACCTGTAAACTTAACAATATCAAATATTTGATGGAATCCGTCGTTACTACGTGAAAATTTAACATAATGAACAAAAACAAAACTAGAATTTACAACGTTTATTATTACATCTGCAATCGTAGTGTTATATTTACCCCGAGGCGATCTAAGGGGTTATAGTCTCACGAGAAAGAGTAAGTACCTGGTCCGATTTTAAAAATTCTAACGGATATCGATAAAATACATATAATTTCATAAGAAAAGTGATTTAAAAAATTTTTCCCCGCGAAGAATAACAAAAATATAGCGTTTTTTAGATTTTTTTGTCCATAGACATGTGGTGCTATCTATAAATCTTAAACCTAAATCGATTTTTACAATAATGAAATAAAATGATAGCATTTAATGGGTAGTTTTTCAATTTATATAATACATTCAAAAAATAATGACGTGGCGCACCTAGAAATAAAAAAATTAGTAAAAATTATGAATTTCACTCAAATTTTTGTTTATATCTCAAATACTATACATTTCCCGATATAGTCACCATGAGGAAAAATGATCTGCGATAAATTATCTTTAAAATGTGCTCAAATTTATTTTTCTAAGAATTAACTGAAATTTTCAAATTTTCCATAGGAAATGATATAGCAGGCATTACGACATGCACATGCGCCGAGGGGTTTTATCATTCCGCAGTAGGGTGTCCGGATTTTTTTCGAAGTATTTTTGTGATAATAAACATAGTATATTCAAGTTTTTGTTCATTAACAATATCACTTCACTATAAATTATAAAATCTTTCTTCACTTAATAATCTCTCAGAAATCAGCAATTTTAAGTCTCAACTATGAACTGGAAGAAATGCGCATCAGGTCAGATATAACGTACGTACGTCACTTCAGGTTTTACCAGATGTAGGGAATTCACATAGAACATAGAACTCGAGGGATGTTAATCTAAATTCAGTGGATTTTATTTCTGCAGATAAGAAATCGTCATCGGGCGGAACTCTTTCCATAATCGTGAGTATGTATAACAAATGTTCTGAATTTGTATAATTTTCATAATTTGTATTAAAGAATTTGGACCAAACGATGCGGCAACCCGCACCCCTGCTCTTGAATGAGTGAAGCCGAGGCATCGCACCAATTTACTTAAATTTACTTATGCAACCACACAAACTTTCTCATGCGATTCACTGATCTAGCTATGATCTATCTAGGATCTATCTATTCTAATAAATTTCGTTTGCTTATTTATTTCTTTTATATGCTACGTGGAATATCAAATAATATGAAAAAACCTTTTTCATTATTTTTTGGATAATGTGTGATATATTTTATATTTTCAATTTCATTCGAAGATTTAGTGTTGCAAATTCTCTTCTGGGGGGGGGGGGTTAGTAGAAAACGAAAACGGTACCTTGAATTTCTTAGACGTTCAGGTTGCTAGGAATTTGAATTCTCTTACTTTCAACATTTATAGAAAACCAACCTTCACAGATACTTTAATTCACAGCGACAGTAACCAACACATTAAAATAAAACTCATTGCTTTTCATTCGTTCATACATAGGTTGTTCACGATTCCATTATCGGAAACAAATTTTCAAACGGAGGTTAATACAATTAAATTATTAGCCACCATAACGGTTACAATGAAAGTCTTATCGACAAGCTCATTGGGAAAAAACGAATAAAGTATCTGTTGCATTCAATATACCCCACGCAAACAATTAATGAAGAACAGAAATAATTCCCAATAAATTATGTGGCGAATTTGAGTAGCAAAATTTGTAACAGACTATCGAAAAATAACGTTAAAACAATTTGTATAAATAAAAGAAACTTGAAGTCATTCTTGGTCAATAATAAAAAAAAATCCAACATCGGAGAAAACAGTGGTATTTATAAAATATTTTGGGACGAATGTCCTGCTTTCTATATTGGACAAACAGGAAGGAATATAAACATTCGTGTTGAAGAACATAAAAAGTCAATTTTACAAAATAAAAATACCACTGGCTTTTCCGAACATTGTATAAAATTTAATCATTTCCTGGAATTCAACAAAACCCAATTGTTGCATTCAGGTA